>JASVEL010006287.1:0-59694 GCA_032618575.1 Nicotiana noctiflora
GAATAACAAAGAAATCTAGGACCCCGTGCCCAACTGATTCACATCCGTAAAGGTATATCCCGCTGGGCCCGAGGAATCAGGGTTATACCCACAAGCTTCTCGTGCGACCCTAATCAGACGAAGCTGGTCTTCGACTTCCGTCTGAGTGGCCCTGCCGAAGGCCCGTAGTTCCTCAAAAACTGTCCACCTAGCCTCGGCGTACACCCACATATCATGCGCTTTACGAGATACATCGTCGATAGGACCGGCCCCTGTCACCTGCTAAAGAGCGTCAACCTCCGTCGCTTTGGCGCTGAGCTCGGCAGTTAAGGCATCAACTCTGTCATGCAATTCAGCTGCCTCCACCATCGCCACACGACCAATCTCCAACTCTTTCTCTTTCTGCCGTAGAAGATTCTCCAGCTCGGTATTTCGAGCCACAACGGCCATTAAGTCTGCATCTACCCGTTCAAACTGGGTCGTACGCTCTCGCAGTCGACTCTCCGCCTGCTCCAACCCCTCTTGAAATACTTGAAACTGTTGGTCCTGGGCATAAAGGTCCGCCAGCATTTTGTGCTTGCTCCAGACCTCCCTATATTTATTCATTGCCCTCATAAGGACGGCATTCTTTCTCCGATCACGCCGGCCCCTCTCCACTTCCAAAATGAGGGTCTAAAAGAAAAAGGAGAAAAGAAACAAAACCCAAGTCAGAACAAGCCACAAGGCATATAGTAAAACAATGAAAAATAATGACAAAGCTTACCTACAAAGCTGCGCTAGCGACTCGGCAGGATAAGTGTTTGTTGCTTATATCTTTTAAGGTCTCGGTCTCAGCAGCCGCGCACAGTAAGGTCATGTCCGCTGCAGCCTGCTCACTATCCAGCAACAGATTATATCCCGGTGGGATCATGAGTCGACAGTTAGGCCAAGTCGTCGCCATGTACACCCGAGCATAGTCCTCTCGCGGTATGTCCGCGGACGTAGGAGCTCGCCTAGAATGTGCTCCTTCCTCGCCAGCAGCCGCCTCGGCGATAACCGGTACATCGCCTCCTTCGACTTGAGGGGAAGTAGTATCGACTACGACATCCCTTAGAAGGGCCGCCCTCTCAGGGCGAATAGCATCACCCATGAAGACCAGCCTTGACTCAGGACGGCGGATAACCGCCTTCCTGCGCTACACGGCTATGCCTTTGCCAAGAAGCAATCGACGCCTTTTCCGCTCTGACGGCTCGTCTCCTTCGAAAGCCTCCTTTTTGGTAGGAGGATATGGAGGCGAAGGTTTCTACTCATTCGTCGGTTCAACTACCGACTCAACTACGAGACGAGTAGTCTCAGGAGCGTCCCCAACAGATGGCTCCTGAATTGCATCCTCGCCCTCGGAACGAACGACGTCAGAAATATCCTCACTGGACGCCTCCACAACCGCACGCTCGCCCTCAGGTCGAGTAACCTCAGGAACGTCCCCATCTATACGCTCCTAAACTACATGCTCAAAGTCAGAGTCCGCCGACGGGGAAGCAGCAGCATGACGTTTTCTCCTCATTCGTGGGACACTCCGGGCTGCCAACATATTAACCAGGGGAAAATACGTCAAAAAGTGTGATACCAAAGAATAGAACCGCCAAATCAAAGACTGACATGATACCTGGAAGGCCACACTTCGTGGTAAACGCCACCCACGTACTGCATTCTTCGGTGAGTGGTATTAGCCTCCCCACCCACGCCCTAATGTCTGGCACGGATAGGGGCGTGGACGCACTGGCTACAGGCATAAAAAACAAGATATGTTACAAAGGTTGAGTAGGCGTAAACGATCGAAAATGTTGAGTTTATGGAACGACGCTTACGTTCGGGGTTCCACACTTTAGGGAATCTTTCGGGGTCCGCCACTAAATTTGAGGTTCGGACAAAGAAAAACTTTACCCAAAATTGACGGTTGGGCTTGTTACACCTCCATTTTGGTGCGCCCGCTACCCGGGGGTAGAGGCGTAAGGGAGTTTTTCCAATTTAAGTGACAATATTCGAAACGAGATTATTCTATTTATTTCAGAGTCGCCACTTGGAATAAATTAAGGTGTCCCAAGTCACCGATTTATTTAAATCCCGAATCGAGGAAATTTACGACTTTCCAAATGAAGTCTGCGAACCAGAAATCCGGATAAGGAATTCTGTTAACCCGGGAGAAGGTGTTAGGCATTCCCGAGTTCCGTGGTTCTAGCACGGTCGCTCAATTGTCATATTTGGCTAAAATATTTGATTTTAATACATATTATCCTATTTGTGCATTTTTTAAAATTAGTTACCGCTTTTTGTCAAATTATATTTACTTAAGCAAATGAACGTTATTTAAGAACATGTTTTCGAATCACGTCACATGAAATGCACCCGGGTCCTCGACACATTCTTATTTAACGTTGTTGGATATGGATTCGGGTCGCATGAAATGCACACCCGTATTCAAGAAAAGTAAAATGATTAAAAAAAATCTAAAGTGACTACGTATTACTTTTTTTTTTTTGTTTGTTTTGTCCCTAATGGTTAATTAATTCACAAATATAAATTCGAATCTAGAATTCAAGTCCGAGTCTAAACAAAAGGGTAAAACCGTTTAGCTTAAACTTGCTACCTAACCCAAGACTCAATTTTATATTTACGGATTAATTTTCCATATTCCCAATTATTTATGATACTATTGTACTTGTGACCTTTGAGGGTCATAAACTATGTGACTGGATGACACTCCTCAATTGAAATTTGCGTATCATGACCGTGCCACTTGACACATACCCATGGCCACGATAATTTATCTATTAATTGCGCTCAACGGAAATAAAACACATACCCATGGCCACGATAATTTATCTATTAATCGCGTTCGACCGGAAATAACTCGACTGGCCCATTTAATTCTAAAAAATGTGCATCCCCATCGGACGTACTCAATTTCCCAAGCCAACTTATTATAACATCATAAAAAAATAGAATTATACTCAAACTTCAATTGTAATTAAACTAACGTGAGTATTAAATTCAATTGAGGTAGGCACAAAATGGTATTGACCAATGAGAATGACTAGGCCTTCTAAATCAATGGAAACAATAAACAGGATGGAAACTTGCAAACAAAGCATTAAATTGAGCTTAATAACATGCTTAAAAAATACTTTATTTTTAACTGTTAATGTGCCTAATATTCTTCCTGTTTCACTGATCAACAAATATGAAAACAAGTTTAAACTATTGTGGCTGAAACATACGAACTATGTTAGCTGATACCATTTCAAATTTAATAGTCCAAACAGTTATCAAAGCACAAAGTCTTAACTAACTAACAGACTTATGCATGTCAATTATCATAACAGTCCAAATCGATCCAATTATAAATAAGACAGGCAGAAATTTATATAACTCTAAAACATATCTAAATATACAAATATGGTAAAACTAAATCTGGACTCAAAGATTCAATCTTCACATATAGTCATGCTTCTATGTTTCCAGCTTATAAGAGCTAAGGTTACAATCGTGTACCTGGAAGATTGAAACACAGGTAGGAATAAAAGAGGAAGATCAGTGGCAGTAATATACAACAACCAGTAGCAATCACAGGCAGCAGCAATCAGCAGCAGCAATTTCACAACAACAAATATTAACAATATACAACAGTAGCAGAACAAGACAGCCAGCAGCAATAAGAAAAAGCTATATCCTGTATCTCTCTTTGTTTGAATGTCAAAAACTATACTGCTCTCTCTTTGTTTTAGCTGCCTCTCTTTGTGTCTATCCAGTGTTTTCTCTCCAGTATTCTGTCTCTATATCCAGTGTTTTCTCTCCTTTTTATAGCCTTTTTGAATCTTAAATTATTCCAAATTCTTAACCTTTCCCAGCCTGTCTGCTCCCCCATGTGCACCCCTTAAAACCCTTCTCTGTTTATGATCTTCCCTTTCCAACTCTTAGGAGCATTGCTATTAATCATGAAACCCATCTCCTGAAGACCACTACTGTCCCCTTTTTTATTAAACAAATGGGTATGGGGCAGCCTGAATATTGAATTCAGGCGTGCTTTGACAATCACATGGCTACAAACTTTTAAGATCAGCAATTAAGGGATGCCAAACATGATAAATGGATTCATGAAATTTAAACTGAAACAGGTTATTTAATTACTGCTTATAATCACAATGCTAAACTTTGAAACAGCTATATCCAAACCAGACTTCCTAATTTAACAACAGAATCAAACGACTAAACAGAACATTTCAATTCGAGCAAAACAAAGCACTGCCCGAGGTTTCACACCACAAATTCTACGAGATTAGACGACGACATTCAATTAACCATAACATGTGTTATTGATAACAAATCAAATCAACAAATAGTGATTCTAAAAATCTCGGCCGAAAAAATAAAACTAAGTATTCGACGACGCTAATCGAAGCGAATACGCATTCGACAACATACGCAATCAAACAAACAATACAGAAGAGTAATTGACCAAATAAAAGGTCTTTGAGAAGAAGTGACAACAGGGACGGCCGAAACAAATGAGAAGAATTCAATCAAATACACAAAACAAACAAATACCTAATTGAAATAAACAGGAAAAAAGAAATTACCTCAAGAGGAGAAGAAATCGAAACCAAAACAGAATCCGGGCCGTTTTGAGCTTGGACTTGAATTTGGAGTCTAACGGACTCTAATTGAGATGTTTTCAAATGAAAACATCCCAATTAAATTCTATTAGACTTCACTTTCCTTTGAATTTGAAGAAAAATCCTAATTTTGAATTTTAGGGTTCATACGGCCGCTTTTAGGATTTTGGGCTTCCGGTTGGATTCGAACAAAACCAAAGGTGATTTGGGTGTGAGGGTGGTCTGGAGGTGCTAGGGTGAGATTTTGGGGCGGTTTGGCATAGATTTGGTTTTAGCTCGAATCTTCAAATGAAGATTCGAGAAGATAGGGAATGATTCGAGGGAAACGGTTTGTGGATTCGTGTTCAGGGTGGTCGGGAGGTTCTACGGTGTTAAAATGGTGGTGTTTGGACCACTGCCGCCGGCGGAGACGATTTCCGGCCGGCAGAGTGCGGCGGGGGCGGCGGGGGCGGCGGCGTTACATTTGTTCTCCGAGGAGACGAAAAAATGGGAGGGAATTAGGGTTTGGGGGGAGGGTTTTGGTATATTAAATTAAAGTTTTAATTAGGACCGTTGGATGGATGAAAACCAACGGTCCAGATCAAATATCTGAAATAAAAATGGGTTGGTGGGTTTGAACCGGGCGGGTGAGACGGGTCATGGACTGGGCTAACGCTTTTTGGGCCTGGATTTGGCTAGTTTTGGACTGGTTTCATCCGAATTTCAAACCAATTTTCCATTATTTCCTCCCTCTCAATTAATTTAACTCCTAATTTATAAAAATAAAAATCCTAACTATACTAAAAAAAATCAAATCAAATTAACTAATACTAATTATACTAACAATCATTACATACAATTAAATATCAATTAAACATAAAACACACAATTAGGCATTTAAATGCTAAAAATGTAAAAAGATGAATTATTTTTGTGATTTTCATTTTGTAAGATAAAATTAATTACTCCTAATTTCAAAGCTAGATAAAAAATGTAAACACGACATATTTTTGTATTTTTATTAATTTAAACACATATAATCACGCTCATATGAATACAAACAATTGCCAAAAATAACACGAAAATTCACAAAAATACACACCATACAAATCTATATTATTTTTTGAATTTTTGGGAGTAATTCTCATGTAAGGCAGAAATCACGTGCTCACACTCATCATAGTCAGTATGAGGCTCCACTTCTGGAACTGCTGCCCGGGGCATCGTCCCTCTCATGAATCCGGGACTGAAAAGCTGCATCAGATGGTACATGGTGATGTTGAGTCCGGCCCTCTCAGCATAAGTCGTCAATATACGATATATATTCCATGTGTAAGGAGTAAGTTGGGCCGGGCATACATTGTAGAATCTACAAAGCTCTTCTGCCAATGGGTATATGGGGAGACCACACCCAATTATGAAGGGGTATTCATAAAAAGCACAAAACCCCGGTCTATGTACATTGGCAAAATCTTCCCTGGCCACTTCCATAATCACTGTGTCCGGAATCTGGCAAGAGACACGCAGGTCGTCCAGTTGCGACTCAGAGAACTTAGAATTCTCCCATGCAGGAGCTATACACCTTAAGGGAAAATCCCTTCAAACATATAGCTCCCGGGGAAGCACATTGTCTATAGAAAGAGGGACAAGAGGCCTTCGGGCCTTTTTCCCACCCTCCGAAGACGGAGGAACCCTAGAAGTGGCCTCATCCCCATTCCCTTCACATCGTCGACCACCCTTCGCCATAATCAGTCTTTGACTAGAGAATGGATATGTCAACAAGCTGGTAAAGTTATAAAGCGAACTCTAAAAGTCAAACGCAGAGTTACTAAAGATCTCTGTGAAAAGGACAAGGATACGAAAAACTTTTTCTTGAAGAAGTCTAAAAGATAGAAAAATTTGAAACCTCTTCCTATTTATAGTACCCTGATACACGGGATTTGAAGTGGTGAGTGTCAGAGAAAGGGGCGGGAAACTGAAACGTCAATTCCCCTCCTGACCTGCCTTGGGAGCAGATATAATTATGACGCATGTCGCTAGTGACGTCAGTTCAAAAAGCAAGCCACGTGCCAATATATGGACGACGCCACGACGAATCGATTTTTCCCCCTATTGCAGACGTCTATCGAATACATCTCCAACAGGCGGAGGGACTAACTGTATGGGGGCCGAATCAGATATAACTAATAAGGGACGAGTACGTCTCCTCCCACGCCCGTGCCTGATAAAGGCCAAGTATATCCCCCTCACGCCTACACGGCATTGAGGGCACATCTTTAACAATGAAGGCGTAGCGTCGACTCGCGTATACATGCGCCCCTTCCTCCTTTTTATATTTTTAGGACGTTAGCAGTCCTTAAATGAATTATGTCTTTAGCGAGAAAACCTTTTCTCTATATAAAGAGGGGTTTTCCTGATTGTAAGGACAAGTGTTATTTCTTAATAATACAACTTCTAATTATTCTCTCTCTATTATTCTCTCTTTTTACCCTCCCAGTGATAATCATTGATAGTTCACATAATCTCGTCAGTTTTACTAAGAGTCACAATATAAACGCTATAGATCTATCTTCGAGATTTATTATAATTAATTGTGATTTGCCCCTTCTCACAATTTTTTATTGTCCATAACTTATAAAGTAAGCGATAACTTTTGAGGCAAACACCGGTAGAATTTCTTATTCCCTTTTGCCTTGGACTTCTCTTAACAAATCTGAAGGACTGAATTTTCTGATAAAAACGGTAAAAGGGAAGAGGAAAATGTTTGTGGGACTCTTTGAGCCTTTAAGCAATGGCAATCACACACATGCATGTCGCATGTGCAAAAACGAGCTACAGGAAAGGAGCATATGAGGTTTCATATCCCGAAAATCTATTGCTCGCCGTAGAAATGGTTATGTAGTCATAGTTAATGTAACTCAATTTAATTTAATATCTCAATATCATATTTTAATTAGACGTCTTTTACTTCTAATTGTTTTGATGCATGTTGATATTCTCTCTAATTGTGTCTATAATATTTGGAGCGCAAAAGTTTTATTTCTATGTTGTATATGATCGTGCTTCTATTTTTTATTCATCCATTGCAAAGACAAAAAAAAAAATTATAATTGGATCTGCCATTGGTCTAGTGACTGATTACGTTGGATCAGACAAGCAACAAATAATTCTGTGTATCTAAATTGATGGAGATAGAATTTGAAGACGGTGCACTCTACTAATGCGCAAAAATCCCTATTGTATGGTATTCTTTCTTTTTGGTATCTTTACGTACAAAATTTGTTGTAGACAAAATGTATTATTTCAATAATATGTTTCTTAATACAGCCAGGTGCATAATAATTCTCTGTAATTATCTGTTGTTTCGTGATTCATTCCAAATTTGTGGATTTGACAGTTAAATTGTTATCATTATAGCAAAGTATGCTTTTTATAATGGCCAAATACATATACAAGAGACAACCACTTAAACTTGGCTTGAAAATCTATTTTGGCAACTTATATTTACCTAATACCTATTGAACACTTTATGTTATTTAAAATTGTGCCTATTAAACACAATAAGTGTCATGGAATAGTATGTGCATAGGAAATTCACGCAATTCTTCGTGTTTGATATCATATAAACCAGATTCAAATGAAGTGCATTGTTCGGATCCTTGTGCCCAGACTCAGAGAACAGACTAAATTCTTGCCCATCGAAAGATCTGTAAAGGTTTGTCGGAGTTGTCAACGTTTTAAGCTGTTGTTACGACGGACGATTTGATATCGCAGATATAATGTTAAATTTCACTCTTCTTTGGCTAATTTCCAAATCGGTTGGCACAATGGATGAGCTCCATCCGACTCCAATAACGTCGGGTTTATGGATATATATACTGCATCACATTTAGTTTTTGAGGCAAACATATACAAAGTTGTCATGGAACTCTAAGGCAATTTGTTTGGTTGCAAAAAACTTGACGGAATTTTTTTGATCGAAAAAAATGGGGTTGTCGAGGATTTTTTTTTAATCGATTTATATTGTCTTTTGAATCTTTCTTGCCAAAACTTTATTTTCTAATCTTGATTAATTTAATCGAAATGCATATAGAGATCCAAAATACTGTTAGCCACTGTTTTCTCTTAGTAAATTTCCTTTTTCTTTCTCCTATTGTTAAACTACATTATCTTCAATTCCTTCAATGTATCAATGGATCAAGTATCAAATATTTTGATTAACATATTCAGCTCAAGCAACAAAATAGAGATCCAAAATACTGTTAGCATTGCATCACTAAGACAATCACTCTACAATTTTACATCATAGCAAAAAATAAAATACACATAAGAATTCGAAATAGAATATCAGATCACCACAAAAGAAAGAAAAAGTCAAGAAATTCAAAGATGTATCCAAGCAGTAATACCAAAATAAGAAAGATAACTATGAAGTTGGGTTTGTACTGCACACAAGTGAGATGCCCAAATTAATCAACTTCAACCAAATTATTCATCATATAATCGTATTACATAGGAACCAGAAAGCATTGAAATTTATTTATAAAAAAAAAAGTGATTCTTTCACAAAAGTATTGAACATATTTTATTTTTTTTAGAAATTTTCACAAATCACTATTGTTTAGTGGTTGTTAGCTTGCTATAGCTATCATTTATTAAATTACTTTCTATAGCTATAGTTTATGTTATTATACAATATATTCAATGGATTTTTGCTACTGTATTCATGAATACAGTAGCAAATCTCGACGAAAAACAGGGGAGTCCAGCTAAGCAAAGAATGTATTCGACTGTATTCACGGACTGTATTCGTGAATACAGTAACATAAATCTGCGGAAAAAAGGGTCCTTTCAGCTATTTAAAAATGGTAAGTGCATAAATTAACACGATAGACTCCTGTATAGCCTGAGTAACTCAATTATAACACGCATAATTTATATTTTCAGTTGTAAAATATTCTTAGCCGAACAATATCCCAAAAAATAAAAAAGCAATCTGTAGAGATTCAATTCTATCTTTCTTTGTTGCTATTGTTCAACCCAGTATAATCCCACTTAGTAAGGTCTGAGGAGGATAGTGAGTACGCAGGCCTTCCCCATACCCTGGGGTAGAGAGGTTGTTTCCAAATAGATCCCCGACATCCTTCCCTTCAAGAACTTCCCACCTTGCTCTTGGGGAGACTCGAACTCACAATCTGTTGGTTTGAAGTGGAGGTTGCTTACCATCAGAGCAACCCCTCATGAAAGTTCTGTTTACTAAATAAAATTCAAAATTCATAAAAAATATACAACAATCTGTATAATTCGATTTTACATATGGCAAGTTTAACAGTACATATTGTAGATATATTTGAATACATATGAATACATAATACATAATAAAATTTATTGAATACATATATGAAGACATAATGCTTAATATATAGTGAAATACATATGAATACATACTGTAGATATATTTTGAATACATATATACATATAATGAATACATTCCATAGTTTACTAAAGGATTATTTTTAGTAAACTGCTGAATACACATATTCCGACCCAAACCGATGGTCCGCGACGGGCATCCGGCACCTTACTCCATCGAGTACCAACATAACGTATCTTTTCATGGCATACTATCATAGATAACTGAGCCAGAAGGCTGCCATGAGATAAGTAGAATACAACATGTGATACATATATATATAGTCCTAATAAATATTATATTTTTTTTTACAGATTATCGATAAATATATCAAAGATGCAAAACTTCTTATTGCAACACAAGAGCCCAACGAGATTGGTTCGGTGTTAACCTTCTCGACGTTGCACTTCCTCTGTTCCCTCGTTTTGAGTTAGCACTCGAGTTAAAATCTCGATCTTTACTCTTCCGGCGTTCCGGGGACGTCGCCGGTATGTTACAAGACTACATTCCCAGTTGATAATGGTGGTTGTATTCGTGAAGAAGATACTGGGTTTGGGAGAGAGATCATGGGTTTAGCTAAGTTGTATACTATACGGTGTTAGCGTGAGAGAAAGAATAGAAAGTAAGAGAGAGAAAAATATTTCACAACGTATTTAAAGGATTAAATGTAAGAGTGACCTTAAATAAATAATTTGCTATAAAACTTAAAAGGTAATTATAGAAAATAATTTTTTAAAAAGATATTTATTTGTAATTAAAGGTACCTTGTACAAGTTATTATTGGTTGAGTCTCATTCAAAGTAATATTTCTCATAAGATGCTGATTGTATGGACTATGGAGTACGCAACATAATAACTCAGCATAAACACTAAAATAGTTAAAAAGAATAGACATGGTATTACCTCTTCATATACGATTCAAAGACAACCAACACTTTATACTACTCTTGGCATCATTTCCCGTTGAATTCTTCTTATTTATAATGTTAGGTATTGTCAATTATATTTGGTCAATTATCCATTTTATAGAAAGCACATCTCCTATTATTCTTTAATTTGTTTGGGGTACAATGGCAATGTCCTAATCAAAATTAAAAGCTCATATTGTGGTCCTTTATTATCTCAAGTCGTACGCAGGGGATTTGAGACTTACAACTCATGAGTAAACTGGCTGCCATGATAATTACATAAAACTATACAATTCAAGAAAACTCAATTTTTGGTATGTTTATAGAGAAGAATAAGGAGAACTTAGGATAAAAATAATTTAGTAATGATTGTAGTTGGGCGATAGATAAAACAATGTATTATATAATTCGGTATATACATGTTACGCACGTGCCGAGAGACCGATATATTATATAAAAGTAAATAGTAAATAAACTTAGTCTAACAACCCCTTAAGGATACACAACTCAATGTGCCCCAAATAATTAATACAGACCTAATAACGAAGTCTTGATTTTATATATTGATAGTATATAATTTTTTATAATCAGCAGGTCAAACTAATCAACTGCACATACAAATTCTACTGATTCGGTAGCATGGAGAATACCATATGCTAGCTATAAAAAAAAGTTGCATTATTCGTACATACTATAAGTTAAATTTAAGAAAAGAAGGTTCATTGAACATGGCAGACCCACCTTTGATGTGATACTTATTACTTTTCACCATTTCATCCTTCTAGAAAAGAATTGATAGAAGGAAAACATAAAAAAGGAAATAAGAGTGAATATTTGGGTTACTTTAACGCAAAGAGATAAAGCGTAGAGATTAATCTATTGACTTTGAAATTCAAGAATTCTTGGGTTTTGGCTTATATTCTGATGGCCAATTTCCAAGCATTTACACAAAATGTGGTTGATTGAAACCTTAACTTTGGGATGATCCCAGAGTTTTTGGTCGTCGCAGCCTTCTTTGACTTTAGTTTGTGAACATCGTATTGCGGTCTTAAAATCTTTGCTTTTCTTAAACTATTTTTCAGATCCCCGGGAAGGCTGGAAAATTGAACACTTGATCTATTGGTTAAACAAACCTAACTTGTCTTCTACTCCATTAGTCTTTTAATTCCAAAAACTTGATATAGACGGTTGAACACACTTTAATTTGCTTTAAAATATAGAGGCAACAAGTTTAGGCCAATCTTTTAAAGCGGGCATAAAGCGAGGTGTTTTACTTTTGACGAGGTAATGCGTTAATTCTGAGATATGTGACATAAGTTTCATAGATTTTTAAATTTTAGTAATTTAAGAATTTTAAGATAGTATAAAATAAAAAATATTAATAAAAATTATATTAAAACCACAAAATTATAATAATTAATCATTTAAAATATTTATAAATATTTATAATTCAACTATGAATAATGCGAAAAGTATGACATATATCATAATATGCAACTTAGCTGCAACGTCGTTATAATTCAAACATCAAAAGCAATGTATTCGATACGAAATCTTATACGTATCTCTTAAGGAGTAATGAATCTTAAAAGAATTTCGATATTATAATTTGATATTTTTCATAAAATACTCATTTTATTTAATATGCTTTCTATTTGAAATAGATTTTATATAAAAATAAATATGATTTTCTTGCATCATTTATTTTTAAGTTTCAACAAGTTAATAAAGTGACACATAATTCACCATACAATACCATGCTAACTAATTATTTTTAAATAGTTATTAGCTAATGTTGAGTTATTAAATTAATAGGCAAGTTTAATCATCGAAAGTGAGAGTTTTTTAGTCCGGTGTTCTTTTCTCTTTTGAGTCAGGTTCAATATTGTATATAGTAAACGTGATAAAAATATATTTAGAAAAAAATTATAAAAAAATTATGGACTATTATATAGTAAAGATCTAACAAAAGTTAATAAATAAATATTTTAAATGAAAGATTTATTTAAAATTTACTATCATAACAGTCTTAATGAATAATGTGCAATAATTTTATTTAATTATGACATAAAATATTCTCAAGTTAATGATTTATGATTAAGAAAAAAGTAATTTTGAATAGTCAACGATTTATTAAGAAAATTTGAGGATTTACAAGGTTAATTATATACAATTGCATAAAGTTCTATTAGGCGAGCCCAATACGCTAGGCGTTGGGCGTAATACCCGATGGCAAAGGCATAAGTCACATGGAACTAAGGCAAAGGCATAAGCCACACGGAACTAAGCCTCACACATAAACTCATGGACGTATTATGAGTGCTTCGCCCTGGAGCGAGCCCGGATAAATTTCAATTATGCATTTTAAAACAAAGGTTAGGACAAAGCAAGTAAGCTGATTTCTTTTAAGAAAAGAAAATAAGCGTAATTTATTATTAAACAATATACTACACTTCAAATTTCTAGAACCCAAAGAAAAATCTAAGACATTGGTAAAAAGAACTAATCACATTATCCATGAGGACCACGACATTGACCCCCATTACAAGTCTTCCATTTAAACCCCAATATAAAGAACGTATTCATTTTCCTCTTTATCCCAAAAACAAAATTCCAATGGTTAACATGTTTTCTCCAATTTTATACGTTCCTCTCCTATTAGCTTTTTACAATATCACAAAACATTTTCTACGCAAACTCAGAAATAATCCACCAGCTCCATTTCTTACTTTCCCATTTATTGGTCATCTTTATCTTTTCAAAAAACCTCTTCAACGTACCTTAGCCAAAATCTCCGAACGTTATGGCTCTGTTCTTCTACTCGAATTCGGTTCACGAAAAGTTCTTTTGGTTTCTTCACCATCTGCAGCTGAAGAATGCTTAACAAAAAACGATATTATTTTCGCAAATCGTCCTCTTTTGATGGCTGGAAAACATTTAGGCTACAATTTTACATCTTTGGCTTGGAGCTCGTACGGAGATCACTGGAGAAATCTGCGTAGGATTACTTCAGTTGAGATGTTTTCGACTCATCGTCTTCAAATGCTACATGGGATTCGTATTGATGAAGTGAAATCTATGGTCAAGAGGCTTAATTCCTCTGCCATGGCTGAAAAATCTGTGGATATGAAGTCTATGTTCTTTGAGCTGATGCTGAATGTTATGATGCGGACAATTGCTGGGAAAAGGTATTCTTCAAATGTTTCATTACCAAAGATATGTATATTACACTTTTATTTATACTTTCAACACGCTTACTAATTGCGGATTCATGATCTGATGGTCTTTTAGACATAAGAATTGTGAAATTCCTGTAAAAAAAATTATAATATTTGAAAATTAGATTTGTATTTAGACATATACGATTTCATTTGAAGCTGCTTTTTAATTTTATGAGTATTTTGAAGTTTTTCAAATTTCTGAACAATATATGAGTATTTTGAAGTTTTTCAAATTTCTGAACAATTCTGAAATTCAGCTTCAACTAAATTTTCATAGCCAAACAGTGATTACAAAATAAATGAAAATTTTTCTTCTAGGTTCAAAATTTAATATTTAGTGAAATCTTAGAGAGATATTTGTTTGAAATTTTTGTTATACACAAATATATTTTATTCTAAATAATATCTTTCAGTTGTACCTGTTTGCACAATATGTTACATTCAGTCACAAATTATGAATGATTGATGATGAGACTTTGAGCCAAGGCCGATGACTGTCTCTAATATCATGTTAAAATAAGTGACACATAATTCACCATATAATACGATGATAACTAATCAGTCATATTTTTTGTTCGGTCTTCTTTTCTCTTCCGAGTCAGGTTCAGTATTGTATATAGTAAAAATATAATATTTGAAAATTAGATTTATATTTAGACATATACGATTTAATTTGAAGCTACTTTTTAATTTTTATGAGTATTTTGAAGTGAATTTTTTTTAAAAAAAATAGTTTTTTTGAAGTTTTTCAAATTTTTGAACAATTCTGAAATTAAACTTTCAACTAAATTTTCATAGCCAAACAATGATTACAAAATAAATGACAAAATTTTCCAAAAAAATAAATCTTTTTTATAGCCAAACGGACCCTTAAGTTTGATCTGTGATTTAGTGAAATCTTAGAGAGATATTTGTTTGAAATTTGTGTTATACACAAATATATTTAGTATTCTAAATAATATCTTTATGTTGTACCCTGTTTGCACAATATGTTACATTCGTCATGATTGATGGTGAGTCTTTAACCCAAGGCCGATGAATGTCTCTAATATCATGTTAAAATATGAGATTGACGGATTTTATTAAGTTGTTAGAAAATAATATATTTATTTACTTATATAGATATTACGGAGAGAACGTGGAAGACGTTGAAGAAGCAAAGAGATTCAAAGGCATGGTGGAAGAGACATTCAGGATTGGTGGGGCGACGAATATTGGTGACTTTTTACCGGCGTTGAAGTTGTTAGTGAGGAAATTGGAGAAAAGGTTAATTGTGTTGCAAAAGAACAGAGATGAGTTTATGCAGGAATTAGTTAAAGATTGCAGAAAGAGAATGGAGAAGGAAGGTAGTGTTACTGATTCAGAAATTGAAGGGAATAAGAAATGTTTAATTGAAGTTTTGTTAACACTACAACAAAATGAACCCGAATATTACAAAGATGAAATCATCAGAAGCCTTATGCTTGTAAGTTCTCTACTTTCCTTTTATTTCAATTTTGCATAAATATTTTTTCCTTTTAAAAATAAAATAAAAATATTTGTCCATAAAATTCTGCAAGTTTCTAAACAAGTACTGTGATGAAAATTATATAATCCCAATTTGGAAAGAAAAGAGTTGGTGTTGCAAATTTATTAATATTAAATGAACATCAGTCAAATATTCCCACTGGAAAATCCCTTCTTTTTATCTTTTTAGGAAGAGTTACTGTTAGGTATACTATTATCCAATCATTTTTTTTTGGAAATTTTTTCATAACGCACTGTCTTTTGACTTTGCTTAAATTATGTCGCACGTTTAGTTCCAGTGAGGTGTTTAATACTGTCCTCCACTCAAAATATACTACTCCCTCCTTTATTGACTTATTGACTTGTTGTTGGGATGTGGCATATTTCAGTAGGAAATATCTTTGAATCGACAAAGGCGTATTTAATTGTATCATGTTTGAATTAAAAACATGTAGGGTCCAAAACAATTCTGACCATTTATTCAATGAAAATCTAATCAAAATCTCGTCTGGATTTGACATCCAAAGGTTGAATTAAGCGCGTTTCAGAATTAAAATAAAATGTAAATACTTAAAAAGTCAAAATAATCAAACAAAAATAAATCACAAAATGATGAGTAAAATTAAACAACTACCCAGTATAATCTCATAGACAATTATCAAAACATAAACCATAAATCATAAATAAAATGGCATGCAGTAATCTCAAAACATAAACCTCAGGAAAAGGGAAATAAAAACAAAGCAAAAACAGGAAATATTAGTAACTCTATAAAAATCACATAGACAATTATCAAAACATAAACCATAAACCATAAATAAAATGGCATGCAATAATCTCAAAACATAAACCAAAACACAAATCAACTATTGAGAGCCCTACCAAACCCCCAGGTCGGGAAAGAAGTGCGAAATATACAAGGGGCCACTATCTGACAACCTTGATACTAGATCTCCAGACTCTCCTATCAAGCGCCATGTCCTCAGAAATCCGCATTCTAACCATATCCTGCCTGATTACCTCTTCCCAATATCTCTTGGGCCTCCCTCCGCCTCGACTTGCGCCACCCACCGCCAACCGCTCACAACTCCTCACTGGGGCATCGGGGTTCCTCCTCCGCACATGCCCAAACCATCTAAGCCTTACTTCCCGCATCTTCTCATCCACCGGGCCACTCCCACCTTTTCCCGAAAGGAAATACTAATGCGTACGGTATTTGCATATAAGAAGGCAGCTAAATGTTTGACAGAGGCATAAGCCATAGTGTCATTTCACCGGCCAGCACTCCGCTCCATACAGCATGGCAGGTCTAACCACAGCTCTATAAAACTTTCCCTTAAGTTTGTGTGGCATTTTTTTGTCATACAAGACCCCTGATGCGAGTCTCCATTTCGTCCACCCGCCCCTATGCGGTGGGTGACATCCCCGTCGATCTCTCCGTCCCCCTGAATCACCGACCCAAGATATCGAAAACTGTCCCTCTTGGCGATGGCCTGAGAACCAAGCTTCACGTTCCTACCCACCTCGCTCGGCTCGGTGCTAAACTTGCACTCCAAGTATTTTGTCTTAGATCTACTTAGTTTGAAACCCTTAGACTCGAGAGTCTGTCTCCAGACCTTCAACCTCTCGTTAACACCTACCCTCGTCTCGTCTATCAAGACAATGTCATCTGCAAATAGCATATACCATGGCACATTCCCTTGAATATGGCGTGTCGGAGCATCCATCACCAAGACAAATAAAAGCGGACTAAGCGCAGATCCTTAATGAAGCCCCATAACTACCGGAAAATAGTCTGAGTAGCCACCCACCATCCTAACCCTGGTCTTAGCTCCAACGTACATACTGATGTAGGCTTCCGACACGCTCTTCGCTTCCGGTCACCTCCATAGTACCTCCCTTGAGACCTTGTCGTACGCCTTCTCCAAGTCGATAAACACCATGTTACATTCTTTTTTTAATAACTTGTTCCACCAATCTCCTAACAAGGTAAATAGCTTCTGTAGTGGAGCGGCCCGGCACGAAACCGAACTGGTTTACGAATATAGACGCCATCTCCCTCACCCTCGCCTCAACCACCCGCTCCCAAACTTTCATAGTGTGGTTTAGTAATTTGATACCTCTATAGTTGTTGCAACACTGGACATCCCTTTTGTTCTTATACAAGGGCACCACTATACTCAACCTCCACTCCTCCGGCATCCTCTTAGTCCTGAAGATCACATTGAACAACCCGGACAACCACTCCGCCCCAGTCCTGCCCATGCATTTCCAGAACTCTACCGGAATTTCATCTGGTCCAGTCGCTCGACCCCTACTCATCCTACGCAGAGCCCCCATGACCTCCTCCGCCCTAATGCGCCTGCAATACCTAAGATCTCTATAACACTCTAAATTCCCCAGCTCCCCTAGCTCTATGTCACGATCCCACTCCTCGTTAAGCAGATCTCGAAAGTACGACCGCCACCTTCGCTTGACCTGAGACGGTGAGTGGATAATATTTTTTAAAAGATACATAGTAATGATTAATAATAATATTCGCAAATTGAAGAATGTTTTGATAAAAGTTCTGAATAATAAAGATTTAGTATAATGTCTACGTGTTAGTTTGAGCAAATACTTTGAAGTTAAAATTCCGTGACCGCCAGCTTCGCTTCCTTCCTCGCCACCTTGTATCCCTCCCTGCTTACTCTTTTTTCTTCCTCGCTTGTGCTCCCTGCCAGCTTAGCAAACGCCACCTTCTTCGCCTCTACTTTACCTTAGACTACGTCATTCCGCCACCAGTCGCCATGATGCCTACCTGAATAGCCATTGGCTACCCCGAGCACATCCCGCGCTTCCTCCCTGACCAAGTTCGCCGTTTTTTACCACATCGCGTTTGCTTCCCCTTAACTGCTCCAAGCTCCACCCTCAACTAACCTCCACTCCAACTCTTGGGCTTTCTCCTTAGTCAAGGCTCCCCATCTAATCCGCGGCTGGCCCCGCGCACCCCTCCTCTTCGTCCTCACCCAGAGATCGACATCCATTACTAGGAGTCTATGCATACATAGGTAAAAACGTTACTCTATTTCATCTTAGTTAACATAGGTAAAACACGAAACTCTATTTCATCTTAGTTAACATAGGTAAAAACGTTACTTATCTTTTAAACGTATCTATCATAGCGATAGTGTATTGATCAACAGAGTTGGAACCGGAATTTAATGTTTATCGGTTTAGAATTTTAGCCCTTCTAAGTTACCGTTATATTTTTTATGTATTTAATTAATATATTAAATACTTAAAAGAGAATGAATGAGAAATGGAGGAAAATTAAATTTTGAGTGAAAATTTAAGTTTTCCCGCTTGGTAAATGGACAGTGTCCCCATATTGAAAGAGGAAGGTATTTTTTATTGGTATATAAGCAATTGCTCTTCTTCTAGCTCTTAAAGAGTTGAAAAGGAGGCAAGCATTGCGCCGTCGTCGTTGCTCGGCTTCGGCTTCGGATTGATTGATTAACTTTTTGGACCAAATTTATTTGTTAATAATAAAATATTAACATAAATATTATTAAATATTTATTTTAATAACAGAGTATTAATGCCGTTTTTCTGTTTTGGTAACAGAAAATTAACTACCCTCTTCAATTTTTCCTCTTTATTGTTGACTAAATAATCATTTATGTAATGGCAGTTATGTTGCAGCCATTTTGCAGAAACAACCATTCCGAAAAGTTGTACCGCTTCAAAATTCAACCCAATTTTGGCTATAAATACAATAATATTCTGCTCAGAATTTCACTACGATCTTCTGAGTTTCTTCTCTTTTTGCATACTTTTAGCATTCAAAGATAACAACAGTAAGTGTGATTTGCTACCGAACTTTGTGTTCGCTGAAACATTAGGGTTTGAAGTACCACTATACCATCATGTAGTTCGTTCTACCCTGGGAGAAAATAATCCATAACCTTGGGTACTAGGAGGGAATTAAATTACTTAAGGAAACACTGTGAATTCAGTGGACTTGAATTATTTTTTCTATCATTTCTGTTTATATTCATTTATATTTTCAGAATTATTTTACAAATACAATATATTAACAGTTACTGAATTTTAACTTAATAATCGATACATACTATATGAATTTCTTAATATCAATACAGAGTTTAAATCAAAGTTAATAGGTGCAGCCAAACTCGAAAGCTAGCTCTGCCTTGTCATGGATGACGCTATTGGATCAAAAAACGTCCATATTGAAAGTGGGAGCAGACGAAATGATCAATAATTGAAATAAAGAGAATTGAGATACTCAATTTTCCTCTAATTTTTTTTTTTACTGAAATTGGTTACTGAATAGCAGTGTAGCACAAATATTGGATTCCATCGAAATTTACCCTTTTCTTTCTTCTTTACGTTGCCTCTTGAAATAGCATAACTTACATGTAGACCAAGGTTTCACTTCAGTCCAATATCCTTAGGGTTACGTTGACCCAAATATTTATCTATTCATGTTATTTTTTTTTTTTATATATGTAGGTTTTATTAGCAGCTGGTACGGATACTTCAGTTGGGACAATGGAATGGGCTTTATCTTTAATGTTAAACCATCCTGAAACTCTCAAGAAAGCACAAGCTGAAATAGATGAACGCATCGGACATGAACGTTTACTCGACGAGTCAGACATCAACAACTTACCTTACTTACGTTGTATAATCAACGAGACATTCCGAATGTACCCTGCAGGACCTCTACTAATCCCACACGAGTCGTCCGAGGAAACCACCGTAGGAGGCTACCGTGTACCCGGTGGAACCATGTTACTTGTGAATTTGTGGGCAATTCACAATGATCCAAAGCTATGGGATGAACCAAGAAAGTTTAAACCAGAAAGATTTGAAGGATTAGATGGTGTTAGAGATGGTTACAAAATGATGCCTTTTGGTTCTGGACGAAGGAGTTGTCCTGGAGAAGGTTTGGCTATTCGAATGGTTGCCTTGTCACTGGGATGTATTATTCAATGCTTTGATTGGCAACCAACTGGTGAAGAATTTGTTGATATGACTGAAGGAACTGGACTTACTTTGCCTAAAGCTCAACCTTTGGTGGCTAAGTGTAGCCCACGACCTATAATGGCTAATCTTCTCTCTCAGATTTAAACGTAATTGGTTTCTACCAACATCCCCACAACTAGAATTTTATTATTGGTAACCTATATCAATGTAATCAATTTTGAACCATATTATATCTCAATCTGTTCCTTTTTTATTTATTTAATCATCTGGTATTCGAAACGTATTGGTGACTAATCCATATTTGAACCATGTTAGGGCTTATTTAAGGGAGAAGCACTTCTTAATTACAAAGAATTTTTCCATTCAGTTTGAAATGGAGACCTCTGGTCAAGTGCTTAAGGGTAGAGAATCTCATTCATCTCATCAGTTGTAATGTATTCATCTCGAGACATTGCTTGGTAAACTGAAACTAGTACTATAAAAGAAAAGAAAATAAAAAGTAAGGCCTCTTGACTCTTTCCATTTTTGTGATAAAAATGTGACAAATGCGAAAAGGAAAACAACCTTATTTATAGAGACGGGCTGATTTTAGACGTTTTCCCCTGACCTGTTAGTTAGATTGTGACCCCTTCAGTGACCAGTTTATAGATTATTTTTTTGTTAAGACTTGGCAGATATTTTTTTTTTTTTTTTGCTATGATGTGGTTGGGATGTATCAGTACTGTTCCCATTTTTAACAGTCCAATCTTGCCTTTGCGTTTTTAAGCAAAGACATATGTTTAATATATATAATCTATCCTATTTTGTAATTTATATGCTTGTGTTCTCTGTTTTCTCTTCTCTATCATGTTGTGTGTAAGTGGCATGAGTTAACTAGGCAACACTTCTTTATATTGTTGGACTGCTTGTATATTGTTAACGCTGCCAAAAGGGAAAAGTATAATTGAAAGTATGGATCTGATTAAGGGGAAGCATCAAGTCAGGGGAACTTGTGAAGTTCTTATTACTTCATCTAGTTATTTCTGCTCTAAATACATGTTCTCAATGTCTAAGTTTGTCATCATGAAATGGGGGGAAATTGATAAGTTTTTAATGTCTTTATCTTATATTTTGATGATCTAACAAACTTATTGTTAAGAATCATATAGGGGAATCAAATGAATGGACTCCAGCCAATGTGAACTGCTGTAGGTGTAGAAAATAGAGAAACAAGTCAAGGACGTGATCCCTTGTGTTCCCCTAACAACAGTACGAAATTCAAATGTGCACATCTGGAAAGTGACTGCCATAGAAATAGTGCACACAGTGCAGCAGTTCTGCAATCACTTTCCCTTCGACCTACCAAGTGCTTACGTCATTCAAGTGATGTCATTAAAGGTGTATTAACAAGAGCATTATAACAAAACATCACTTGAACACTTGAGAATTCACTTCAAGCATTCAAGTCTCCTACAAACAGTGAACTCAATTCTCAAGGGTTTGAAGAACAAAGTTAAACGCTACAACAGACCAGTTCGTAAATCGAGCATTGTGTTGTCCCTAGTTGAGTTGTAACTTTGTGATTGTAATTCCTAAATTGCTTAGTTAGAAGCGGTACTTAGGAACCCCTTTGTAAAACCATAAACTTTCTGAGTTTGTGTTGTGATTAGAGTTAGTCATAAGTTGAAGTCTTTGTAACTAGTAAGTGACAAAGTGGCTTGTGGTAAGTGTATCAGAAGTTAGTTGAGTTGAACTCTTTGTAATAGAGTCATTACAAAGTGGCTTGTAATCGAGTGTTTACAAGTTAGTGAAGTTGAAAGCCTATAAGTGTAAGTTGTGGTTTTGTCCCCTTGAGCGGGATTTTTCCACGTAAAAATCCCGTGTCTCATGTAGTTACTGTTTTATTAGTATTCTCAGTGGAAACTCATAAAGGACCAGGTACTCTATAATTTGGTGGACTCATATAAACTAAAAAAACAGATCCTGAATACAATACATATGAAATGATCAGGTGCCTTATGATGGTAAGAATTAAACAATTAATAGTGTAATTATCCTAGATTAGTTTCATGTGTGGTAACTGAGCTTTACTCATTAGTACATTTAATCATTATAGTGGATAAAGTTAAGTAATTTTGCTATTATAATGAGAAAGGTTTAATAATTTTTAATTCAGCAAAACATAGTTTTATAACCTCAACGTTACAATAATGGTGAAAGTTCAATGACTTTAGTGTTATATAGCGGATAAAGTTCACTTTACATGATAAAAACTAATTGTGTGACTTTACTGTTATAATGACTATGCCTCACACTAACTCTAATTTTCATTAAAGAAGAAACCAATTGACCAACTTGAATATGTTATTTGGGACATTTTTAACTGCTGCATTCAGTAGATGCAATGGAGTGGACAATAGCTCATCTGCTAAACAAGCGAGAAATCCTAAAGAAGGCAAGGGCTGAAACTGAAAACGTTGTCGGACAACAACGTTTGATCGATGAATCAGATGTATCTCAGTTACATTTGCTCAAACTAATCATCATGGAGACAATAAGGATGCACCCATTGCTCCTGCCACCAGGGGCAGAGCTAGAGTGACACCAGCGGGTTCGGTCGAACCCAATAGCTTTCGTTCAAACCCTGTATTTATCTTAAAATATTCATTGAATATGTATAAATTCTTAATTTTGAACCCAGTAACTTAAGACGATTAGAATTCCGAACTCATAAGCTCAAAATCCTAGCTCCGCCTCTGCCTACCACATGAATCATCCAAAGATTGCACTAGTGAATGCGTGGACGATACAAAATGACGAAAAGATTTGGGTTAACCCAGAAGTATTTAGGCCAGAAAGATTTGAAGATACAGAAATTGGAATCAGTAAGTGTTGTCAATGTTGCGGAAGCCAAATGTATATAGTGTGAATGAGTCACAACTACTATACCAAAAATTATGGCAGCCACCAAATAATAAATAAGACAATAAAGCAACAATATAAAGAACACTAGAATTTACGAGGTTCGGCTAATTTTGCCTACTCCTCGGACACAACCAATATTTTATTCCACTCCAAATACAAGTGAAATAATACTAAAGAGAGAAGATACAAATGTCTTAAGAAGATAAGAAGGCAAATGAGAGGTGTGTTTAAATCCTAAACATTAGGCCTTCTTTTATAGGGGGAAATCCTCCCCTAATACAAGTTTCTACCGATGTGGGAGATTGGTTTTTGCCAATTTCAACAAATATCCACCTTGGCAAAACTTCCACATCTTCAATTTTCTCTCTATAACAAATTTTGGTTGTGTCTTCATCTTCAATCTTCAGTGTTCAACAATGTTGATCAAATCCAAACAATGTTGAAACTTGATCGTAGTCACCACCTTTGTCAGCATATCAGCAGGATTCTCCGTAGTATGAATTTTCTTCACCGTGACTCCACCTTCTTCTATGATTTCTCGTACGAAGTGATACCGAACATCAATGTGCTTCGTCCTTGCATGATAAACTTGGTTCTTCGCTAATTGAATAGCACTTTGACTATCACAAAAAATTGTGATACCTTTTTGTTCAACACCAAGCTCCTTTAGCAATCCTTGAAGCCAAATTGCCTCCTTCACAGCCTCTGTAATAGCCATGTACTCTGCCTCTGTTGTAGACAAAGCAATCGTTGACTGCAAAGTAGACTTCCAACTAACTGGTGCCTTTACAAAAGTAAACACATAACCAGTAGTTGATCTTCGTTTGTCGAGATCACCCGCAAAATCTGAGTCACAATATCCAACTACAAACTGATTGTCTTCCTGCATAAAAAACTAACTCGACATCTACAGTATTATGAATATACCGTAGAATCCACTTCACAGCTTGCCAATGCTTCTTTCCCGGATTATGCATATATCTGCTAATAATTCCAACAGTTTGTGAAATGTCAGGTCTCGTATAGACCATTGCATACATCAAGCTACCAACATCATTTGCGTATGGTACCTTTGACATATACTCTTGTTCAGCTTCATCCAATGGCGACATAGTAGTACTTAGCTTAAAATGGGGAGCAAGTGGAGTACTAACCGGCTTAGTCTTGTCATCTATGCCAAAACGTTGTAGTACTCTCTTCAAATATTCTTTCTGAGATAAACAGAGTTTCTTTGAACGTCTATCCCTTATTATCTCCATGCCAAGAATTTTCTTCGCCTCACCCAGATCCTTCATCTCGAACTCCTTCTTCAGTTGAATCTTCAACTTATCAATTTCTTCTGAATTCTTGGAAGCTATCAACATATCATCAACATATATGAGAAGATATATAAAGGAACCATTTTTAAGCTTGCGCAAATACACACAATGATCGTATTTGCTTCTCTTGTACCCTTGCTGCAACATAAACTTGTCAAATCGCTTGTACCATTGTCTAGAAGATTGTTTCAACCCGTACAATGATTTTTCAAGTTTGCACACCATATTTTCCTTACCAACAACTTTGAATCCTTCTGGCTGAGTCATGTAGATTTCCTCCTCCAAGTTTCCATGTAAAAACGCAGTTTTTACATCCATCTGAACTAGTTCCAAATCCAATTGTGCTACCAAAGCCAACATAATTCGAATGGAGGAATGTTTTACAACCGGAGAAAATACTTCATTGTAATCAATTCCCTCCTTTTGAGCATATCCTTTGGCCACCAATCTTGCTTTGTAGCGAACATCTACTTGGTTAGGAAATCCTTCCTTCTTTGCAAATACCCATTTGCACCCAATTGCTTTCTTTCCTTCGGGAGATTGGCCAATCTCCATGTATGATTCTGATGAAGGGACTGTAATTCATCATTCATGGTAATCCTCCACTTATCTTCTTCTGAACTTTGGACTGCATCTTTATAAGTGGTGGGAACATCATCAGCTGCAATTGTGGTTGCACAAGCAACTGTCTCTATGAAGCGAATAAGTTTTGTTATTTTTCTTTTTGGCCTGCTAGTTGCTATTGATTCAAGTTGTTGTTGAGGTTGCTGAGTTGGAATCTCCTCTACTGGCTCTCCTTCCGGAGGATAATCTTCATTTGTTTCCTCATCTTCCTCTTGTGTAGGAAAAATAAATTTTCCCCAAACTCCACCTGCTTAGAAGCACCATCATCTTGTTTGGTATCTTCATTTGTTACCTTGTTTACCATAGAAGATTCATCGAAGGTAACATCCTTGCTGAATATTACTTTCTTTGTCATAGGACACCATAAGCGATGTCCTTTGACTCCAGAAGTAATCCCCAAAAAAATAACCTTCTTTGCCCGATTAATGAGGTGGCATGCATATGTAATTGCCTCAGCCCAAAATTCTTTGCCCAAGCCAGCATTGGACAACATACACCGTACCTTCTCCAGCAAGGTCCGGTTCATGCGTTCTGGCACTCCATTATGTTGTGGTGTATGTCTGACAGTGAAGTGTCGGACGATGCCATCATTTTCACAGACCTTATTGAAATGATCATTTTTGTATTCACCTCCATTGTCTGTGCGAATACACTTGATCCTCCCGCCCGTTTGATTCTCCACCATCGTCTTCCATTTGAGAAAAATTCCCAGCACTTCATCTTTGCTCTTCATTGCATACACCCATACTCTTCGGGAAAAATCATCAACAAAGGTCACAAAATAGTGCTTCCCACCTAATGAAGGTGTTTTGGAAGGACCCCAAACGTCAGAGTGTACATAATCCAAAATGCCTTTAGTATTATGGATTGCTATACCAAATTTAACCCTTGTCTGTTTCCCTTTGATACAATGCTCGCAAAACTCCAAATTGCAAGCCTTTACCCCTTTCAACAATCCTTGATCTGATAGAGTTTTCAAGGATTTTCCTCCAGCATGTCCCAAGCGCATGTGCCATAGCCTGGTTGCTTCTGCCTCTTTGTTGTCACTGGACGTCACTATCGTTGTCCCAATAACTGTACTACCGAGATAATAGTACATGTTATTATTCTTCCGATTGGCCTTCATTACCACTAGTGCACCGGAGCATACTCTCATTGCTCCATTTTCTGCAACAATTTTGAACCCTTTTGATTCCAGGGCTCCCAAAGATATGAGATTTTTCTTCAAACTCGGTACATATCGAACATCTGTTAATGTTCCGATCATTCCATCATGGTTCCTTAATCGTATTGAACCAATTTCATATGAGGTAAGAGGGATGTTATCCGCTGTTTGGACGACTCCGTATTCTCCTTCTTGAAAGTCCACAAACCAATCCCTGTTGGGACACATATGATAGCTACAAGCCGAGTCCATCAACCATATGTCCGATGACGTTGACGGCTCAGTTGTAACTAATGAGAAATCCGAATCATCACAATCAGCTACATTTGAATCTATAATGGCCTTTCCATTGTTATGTTTGGCCTTATTATTCAACTTCGGACAGTCTTTCTTCTAGTGCCTTTTTTCTCGACAAAAGGCACATTCATATTTGCTGGGTTTAGATCTTGACTTAGATCTTCCTTTCCTTGTCATCGTTTGATTTTGAGGGCGACCCCTCACGAATAGTGCTTCTCCTTCTCCGCCCTTCTGTTTTTCTCGCTTTCTTTGTTCATAGCTGTACAAAGCCGAACAAACTTCTCTGAGAGAAACTTTGTCATTTCCATGGAGTAGAGTAGTTTCAAGGTGCTCGTACTCGTCAGGAAGTGACGCCAACAACATCAAGGCCAAGTCACCATCATCATAAGTTGTATCCATATTTTGCAAATCTATGACCAACTTAGTGAAACTGGTGATATGTTAATTCATCGTGGTACCAGGAACATAGGTGAAGTGAAACAGTCTCTTCTTCATGTACAATTTATTTTGATTGTTTTTCTTCAAAAATTTATCCTCCAATGCTTTCCATAATTTACTTGCAGAAGTTTCCTTTGTGTATGGATATTTCTGCTCTCTAGCAAGGTAGGATCGAATGGTACCGCAAGTAACACGGTTGATAATTCTCCAATCTTCTTCTCCAATACCATCTGGTCTCTTTTCTTCAATAGCAAGATCTAGCCCTTGTTGAAAAGGATATCTAGAACCTCGCCTTGCCACATCCCAAAATGTCCGGATCCGTCAAAAATTTCTACCACAAATTTTGCATTTGACACAATTCTTGTCATAAGCGAAGATGCCAATGATGACATATTGTTGACACTTGATGTAGATTCTTCTTGTTTATTGTTTCCCATCTTTGACACAAATATTATTTAATAGCTGGCGATACAAATCAAGATTATTTCCTTTCTGATGTGGAAGATCAGACTAAGCTGCAACCACAGAGCATACCGAGAAAGAACCTTGACTCAGTTACCAAGATAAATCTTTTCTGATGTGGAAGATCAGACTATGCTGCAACCACAGAGCATACCGAGATAATACCTTGGCTCTGATACCAATTGTTGCGAAAGCCAAATGTATATAGTGTGAATGAGTCACAACTACTATACCAAAAATTATGGCAGCCACCAAATAATAAATAAGACAATAAAGCAACAATATAAAGAACACCAGAATTTACGAGGTTCGGCTAATTTTGCCTACTCCTCGGACACAACCAATATTTTATTCCACTCCAAATACAAGTGAAATAATACTAAAGAGAGAAGATACAAATGCCTTAAGAAGATAAGAAGGCAAATGAGAGGTGTGTTTAAATCCTAAACATTGGGCCTTCTTTTATAGGGGGAAAATCCCCCCAACTTAAGTCTCCCACCGACGTGGGACTTTGCCATATTCAATAAAAAAGTCCTAACATATAACTAATTATTTATATGTGAATTGCTTACAAAAATAAAATGTATGTTATAGTAAAAAATTACAGACAAAAGAAACTGAAGGCTGTGTAGCTGCAGGAGCGACATTAAACAATTGATATTTTACTTTTTTCGTAATTTTTTTCCTAATTTCTTAGTCTGTATATTTGTTATTCATGCTTATAATTATTATAGTGTTGGACTGCATATACATATTTTTACTTTTTCTCCAATTGCGCTTTTTTATTAAAGCTCACGCTTTATTTGCGCTTTGTACTTAAAGCCCCAATGGACTTTAGAGCTTTTTTGCGTTTTTTCCCTTGATAACACTGGAATCAGTGCAAATGGTTGCCTTTTGGGTCAGGGAGAAGGTGATGTCCTGGAGAAAACTTAGCCATGCGTGTGATTGCCTTGGCACTGGGATCACGGATTCAGTGCTTTGAATGAGAAAGGATTGATAAGGAAAAGGAAGACATGAGCGAATTGGGTGGTTTCACTACACCTAAAGCTCTACCCTTGGTAGATAATTTTCGTCCTCGACCAACTATTGTGCCTCTTCTTTCTCAAATTTGATTCGCACTCTATTGCCTAATTCTCAGACTGGTCCTGAGAAATAAACCAAAAATGAGTCCAAGAAGATTAGTCAAGGTGATTTTCATATCTCTTGGGGTACAAGATACAACCTGTTGCAATGTCTACACTAAAGCTCTGTGCTGCATAGTTTTAAGATTTCTTCCTAAACTTAGTTTCCATTTCTTTCATTCAGATTAATAGAGGGTGATAGGGTTATTTTTACATTTACTGATAATTACATGTTGTAATCACAGCTAGTTTTACTAACCAACTATTAATACAATGGTTATTTGCCTTTGCTTCTTATATGGAATGTTGTATCTTTTGGCCATTAACGGGATAGGATTTCAATTTTATAGATTTTGGATTTTAGCGACGATTTTAAGTGCTGATAAATGTGTTCTAAATTTGATATTTGTACATATTAAATAAATTTTTAAACACAAAAAAAATTGTTTAAGCAAAAGCTAATAAGTTCGACCGAACTCGTGGCCGGGTTTCTAGCTCCAACCTTACTTAGCCATACCCCTCTATCTTGTTAAATTATTTGAAAGCAAGTAAGAGTTCAGCAATTGGCAGAAAGTCGTGGGTTTATATTTGTTATAGAACAGGATACAAAAGGAGTCCTGTAAACAATGGCCACTTCTGTAAAGGAATGAGGATATAAAAAAACAAAAGGAAAAAGGGATTGCTTTCGGATCTTTATGGAGGAATGGCTAAAAATACCGAGAAAGACAACTCATTTCCACAAAGAGTAGCGATTATTTTGTATAGTTGGGAAGGTTGTTAGTAAATAATTGATTTTTGAAATAATTACAAGAAAATACACATGACTTCACACATTAACAAAAAATGACCCATATTTTTAAGTTTTACCCCCACCTAGCCCATATTGTACATATTTTGAAAGCACTTGCAAATTCAAAATTTGTGTTCTTACAACTATTGCTTCTAAAACCTATGGAGTTAATTCTTTGTTCTCACAACCATTGCTTTCTCTCTTTTTTTCTCACATCTTCTACATATGATTCAAGTGACCGTGTATTTTTTGTTTATCCTCTTATGTCAAATGCTTGCAATACAAGAAAATTGAAGACCATTCAAAGCTTTGGTTTTGAATTTTATTTTTTAATTTGTTAGTTGTTTGGATTGGATGTTGTTGCAATTGATTGAAAATATCAAAAAGAGTTCAAAATTTAAATTGGAAGTGATTTGGAGTAGATTTGGGCAAGATTTAAGTTAAATTTCAGAAAAAACGCAAGGAAGAAGACGGAGTCGGATTTTTGTATAATTATGTAATCTTGTATAATACTGTATATGTGTGTATAAATACACATTATACACTGTTATATACTTTTATACATCTTTATACAAGCGCCTGTAGACGAACTTCTTTCACGATTTTCAATTGTAATTTTTGTTCAAAACCAGTCCAAATCTCCATTAAATAACTTCAAATTTTATATACAACCTCCTTATACTATTTCTAACAAGTCTAAATGACACCCACTCCAAATTTTTCATAAAATCAAAATCGGAATTTAAACCCACATACTTAAGCTTGTTAAAAATCTAATTTTTGCCACCCAAGTGAATTTGATTTGTTAAATTAATAGTTGAGTCACAGTTACTATTCGAAAATTAATTTAAAAGTTTGAAGAATCTATTTTAAAAGTTAAATAGTGATTCCGAGAACCTATTAGAGTTGGATGTTGAATCTTAGCATATTATTTTTGGGTTAGTTGATTGTAAATTGAAATATAGGCTATAAAATTGAAAAGCATGGAGCTCAATTGTTCTAGAGTGAAAATTTGGGTAAATTTCAAAAATAGCCAGATTTATCACTGGTCGTTGAAAAATAGCCAAGTTTCAAAAGTCATCGAAATTTAGCCACTTTAATCTGAGCGAAAATACTGTTCAAAATCTGAAAAAATATGCCCGCAAATGTTACTGGAGTTCTAACATAAATATGTTTGAACTCCCATAAATTTTACGGGAGTTCCAGGATAACTATGTTGGAACTCCCGCAAATTTTACTGGAGTTCAAGCATAATTATGCTGGAACTCCCGCAAATTTTACGGGAGTTCCAGCAGTATAATTGTCCAGGTATAATATACTGGAGTTTGGAGCACTAGTACTCCAGTCTCCCGCAAATTTTACAGGAGTTAGCAAAGTATATCGGTCCAACATAATATACTGGAGTTCGTACACAAATGCACTAGAACTCCCGTATATTATACTGGACCAGTCCCTGTTGTAGCAAACTAGTGGCTATTTTTTATTGACTTCGTAAACATTGGCTATTTTTCATTGACCAGTGTGAAAACTGGCTATACCATGAAATTTTAACTGAAAATTTCCCTTGATTTTTTACTTCAAGCGGACAGCTGTTGCACATTGAAGTTTGCGTATAATTCTACTTTAAAATATCAAATAACATATGAAGCAAGAGATATATAAACTTAAAAGAGTAATACATGAAGTAAGAAATCGTTTTTGCATCACTTATTAGCTCCTTGTAATTCTCCTATTAATTTCCTAGGTCACTTTGCCTTCCCGTTGGTCGACATTGATGAGTAATAATTTGGGGATTATAACCTTAATTAAAAAAGGGTGGGTGGGGGAGAAGAAATAAAAAAAAGAAGCAGCAAGTTGACAAATTTACACTTAATACTGTGATGGTCCCTACCATGTTATCTCAAGTTAAATCTATTTAGGAGTTGTTCAATCACAATTCACATATGACGCTTTCCGTGAAATGAATTAGGTAAAGAAAGTAGAAAAAAGAGAACAAAAGAGAAATGAAATAAATAATACAGGAAAAAGTCAAGTGCCTTTTGTTTGTCATATAGATTAGATTTAGATTTCTGCAGTCTCATATTAAATGGATTACGTTCCTATCAACCAGTAACAATACACAAACAAACAATAAACGTTTAAAGAGGCAAAACGTAAGCTGTATCACATGCCATTACAACGTTGAAATCAATATGCATAAGCGTGTCGAGTAGCATGGCGTACCGATCAATAAAGTGGATAAAAACTATAGGAAATTAAAGGTTCAAATTCTTATAGATACAAAACATGCGAGCTGATTTCTTCTCACAACTTGTGTTGATGATGATACTCCCTCCGATCAACTTTAAGTATTTTTTGGTTCTTTTTACACATATTAAGGAATTTACTTTTTAGCATTATTAATAATGAAATTAACTGTATTAAATTTAATGTACGCATTAGAAATATAATAAAAACTACTCCTAGACTCTTTACTCCAATGGCAACTTTAAAAAGAAGAAGTTAATTCCTTCTTGAAATCTACGAAAATCAAACATAGCAAGTACCTAGTAAAGTAATCAAGGTGCGAACAAGATGTTGCAGGACACTAATCTTATAAAAGAAAAGATTAGAAGTAGAGGCCATTGCTCCAAAAGATCCTATGTTGTCTAGCTTGGACAAATGAACCAAAATTAGAGTACAGCCAGAAATTGCGTCTTGCCATTCGTCATCAATCATCCATTGCCTAAATGAATACAAAGGCCCTCTTTATGGGATGTTTACTTTGTTTGTAGTATTTAATTCCTTCTTGTTCGTTCACTATGATAACCTTTCTTTAAAAAATCAATTTCTACAACTAACCTACATTATTAGGGATTAAACAAATAACTAGACTGCAGAGACTTCTTGTTTAATTTAGAAAACAAAACCAGGATTTTAATAATAGTATTCTTGTCTAAGCTGCAAAGATCTTAACTCAAGCTAATAAAACTAGACAATTATAAGGCTTAATACTACAATACCCATCGTCTTCATCATTTCTTTTTAATGATCCATGGACAGTCTTTATCTGTATTTCCCAGTTCTGTTCTTTGTTCTCTATATCATCACCAATCATTTTCTTCACAAGCTAAAAAACCTTCCCCCTAGCCCATTTCCAGCACTGCCTTTCATTGGCCACCTCTACTTATTGGGTAAACCTTTCCACAGAGCCTTATTTAAAGTCTCAAATCGTTATGGTCCAGTAGTCTTTCTTCAGTTTGGCTCTCGGCATGTCCTCCTTGTTTCATCACCTTCAGTAGCAGAAGAATGTTTTACCAAAAATGATATCATCTTTGCTAATCGACCTGATTTTCTCAGTGGCAAGTATTTCGGGTATAATTTTACCAGCCTCGCCTGGTCCTCCTATGGAGAGCACTGGAGAAATCTTCGAAAAATTTCCTCTCTTGAAGTTCTATCTTCCTATAGAATTCAGACACTCTCAAGCATCCGTTCTGATGAAATAAACTACCTGATTCGTAGACTCTTTCGAGTCTCCATAGAAAGTTCGGAAAATATTGTAGAGATGAAATCACCTCTTTTTAACTTCACCTTCAATGTGATATCAAGAATGATTGCAGGAAAAAGGTACTATGGAGAGAAAGTAGAGAACTCGAAAGAAGCTAAGCTATTCCAGGAGATATCAAAGGATACATTAACCACTGCTCCAAAGGCTAATATTTTGGATTTCTTGCCATTCATGAGGTGGTTTGGGTTGCATAGTGTTGAGGAAAAGATGATGGAAGTACAGGAGAAGAGGGATAACTTTATGAAAAAGGAAATAGAAGAGCATCGCCAGTTAAAGACTAGTGGTTCTTTTCCTTCCGCAGAGGTTGTGGCAAGGAAGAAGAAAACTATCATGGAGGTCTTGTTAGATTTACAGAAAACAGACCCCGAATACTACACAGATGAAACAATTAGAAACTTAATGTTGGTAAGACTATCAGAAATCTATATGATTTCTTTTTTGTATATGAAAATCCACTCAGACTGATTATTTTCAGCATGCTTTTGTTGCATCCGAAAAAGTCATCTTATCACTGGAATCTTTATTCTTGATGACCATTCATTATTTTGCTGGTGTTATCTTGAGTTAATACTATGATTAAGTTTCAGATGGCACTTGACATAGATAGGTATACTGCTGATAAGTTTCTTAAAAATATACACAGTATAGGCAGGTGATATTGACTAATTTAATTCTACTTATGCCTCACCTAGGATGTAGATCTTGAAATGAAAGCTATATTGGATCTTTCAAAGTCGTTGGCTCTTTAGAGTGTCTGTGCTCTGTTTATATCTACTGTTCCTTTAAATGTTGTGACTAAATTATACAATTTGTTTTCTTATGCATGCAGGTCCTGCTCCAAGCTGGATCAGACACTTCAGCTGTAACACTAGAATGGGCTTTTTCACACTTACTTGACAATCTAGAAATTTTAAAGAAGGCACAAGCTGAAATTGACAATCATGTTGGCCAAGACCGCCTAATTGATGAATCCGATTTGGCTCAACTTCCTTATATCCGATGCATCATCAACGAGACACTTCGGATGCATCCAGCAGCCCCTTTACTTGTGCCTCACTTTTCATCAGAAGAGTGCAAGGTTGCAGGGTATCGAGTTCCGCGTGGAACAGTTCTATTAGTGAATGCATGGGGCATACATCATGACCCTAAGGTATGGGAGGACCCAGAAAAGTTCAATCCTGATAGATTTATAGGCTTTGAAGGTATCAAAGAGGGCTGCAAGTTTATCCCCTTTGGATCAGGAAGGAGGGGTTGCCCAGGTGAGAACCTAGCATTTCATGTCATTGGATTGGCACTGGGCTCACTTCTTCAATGCTTTGAGTGGGAAAAGCCTAACAGGGGGTCCATCGATATGAGTGAAGGTACTGGATTCACACTTTCACCAAAGGTTCAGCCTCTATTGGCAAAATGTTCTCCACGACCAAACATGGTCAAACTTATTGCTGAAATCTGATCCTAACTAAGATACTAATAGTGTACACCATTACTGCAGCATGAATAACTAAGCATTTCTAAGATCGAACTTTGTTGTTCTATCATTGAATTGGCGAGGAAACTTAATGACAAGTGCGAAAAACAGAGAGAAAGAATGGCAAATAACAAAGAAAAGTACCTGCATAATTTATGCATTCAACTAATCCCTTGGCCTGTAGGAATTTGAATTCATTCTCCAGCGTCCCACCCTCTCATGGTAAGCTTGCCCTGAATTAGGTCAAATGGCTAGTGGTTTCGTACTCTCATAGAAAATGCTCCTTTTATGGTTCAGGTGTTAGCCACAATCGTATTCATTCAGTAATTATATCCCTTCATTCTGTGGGACCTCGTTTCTTAATGTTGTTACCGGTTACTATGTCAAGTGTGTCAAAGAGTGCTTTTTAATAAAATTCGACTTGCTTGCTTGAATTCTCAGTTTTACTATTATTATACACAAGAAATACTTTCATGACACCTTACAAACTTCTTACTGGGACACAACTACAAAAAGCATTTGCGAGTGTTTAGATGCAGTGTTTTGTCCATATTCCTGCAGTCACAGAAAAAAAGTTGTCCCCGGTATTCTGCCCCTGACCAAAAAAAGTAAAAAAAAGCAAATGATATTTTGAAGCAAGAATATAGCTCAGCATAAGGAATGTGCCATATGGCATAAGTTCCACGAGGGTAACGGTAATACTACAAAGTGTTCAGTTGTTAAGTGTTAACAGAGCATATTGATTCTTGACCTTGAATTATCAACCCAGCTTTCTTCAAACAGATAGTAAGCATATATCCACAGCACTCACCATTATAACCAGACTATCGAAAGACACTCTAATATCAGGTACCCATTACCAGACTATGTTGCTTGAACTCTCTGAAAATGTTGCCGGGTGGGTGTCGGATATTTGGAGTATCCGCCACTGGTATGATATCATTTTGGAAAGTCCGCACAACATAGTTATCAGAAGAGAATCTGTTATTGAAACATTGACTCATCATTTAGTTTAAGAGGAGCATAAATTAGCAATGCATCATGGAGCACAATTACCATTTTTTTTTTTTTTTGCTTCACATGGTTAAAAGGCGTGCAGGATAGGTTTAAGTATACCAAAAGTAGTAAAAAGTAATTCAGATTTGAACTCGTGAAACAATAATTTGAACTGTAACTTCTAAGAACTATACCCTCCGCTTAGAGATGATTACCCGAAAATTTACCTTAGAAAAACTTCAAGTAACTATTTTGAGGGAAAGGCTTAATCCGCCAGCTTAATTTCAGAAATATTGATCTTGTTTTACACGATCACAGTTCTGATGAAAGACATATCTATATTTTAATCTACGAGTGCCACAAATTCATTGAGTTTAACTGTTCAAAATCCGAAAATGAACATGTATAAATGCAAGTGAAATTGAACTGACTTTGATCAGAAAGTGATGGACCTTGTTCATATTCCAATCGTTGGATTTGGCGATTGAGCAAAACAAAGAGATATTCGATGCCGACGGCCGGTTTGACCAATGAGGTCTCCACCCTCCGCCCCCTATTTGTGTTTCTGAATCATTGTCTACATATTCGATTTTCCTTTATTCTCTTCCGTTTCCAATTTTTGTTTCCAAAATCCAAACCAGATATTTAGAGGCCATTTGGCCATACAAAATGTTTCAATTGTTTTCAAAATTAGCATTTGGCTATAGAATATTCAATTTTAACTTATAGATAAATTTCGCAAATTTTTAAAAAAATTTAAAATCTCCAAAAGACTATTTTTCAAAATTTTTACTTCAAATCACTCACAAAATTCAAAAACATACCAAAATTATATTAATGTTCAAACAATTCAAACTTTCACATGCCATTTTCACTTGAAATATTTTTTCCACTTTTTTCAAAATTTTATAATTCTCATTCCAAACGCCCACTTAAGATGAAGTTATAGTAGCATCTTAGATATTTGTCAGGGGTTGTATAAAACTATAAATTGACTCGTGTCTGTAGTCTAAATTCGGACATTTGCACAAATGGCCTTTCTTAGGCAATTCTTTAGATTATGTTCAGCTCAGTAGGGTAATTTTGTCGATAAGAAAAATATAATATTTTAATTTATTTATCTAAGAATAAATTGAATTTAAGGAGTCTCTTGAAAGGACCATACATAACTGTTCAAATAATCCGTCTATTAGATGGTTTACTTTGGATTGACACAATGAAAAACTCTCATTCATCCAACCCTTTAAATTTTGAACAGGATGGAAGGATCAAACAGTAATGGATCAACATTGCCGGTCGAAGTGCACATATAGCCGTATTTCGAGAGTTTTAAAGTTTAGCCATTTTAAAATCAACTTTAGACATACAGGTTTGAAGTTGAAATCTTGGATTTGAAGTTTCTACATAAGTCTTAACTTGACCTTTAATTTTTTAAATTTCATATCTTTAGTTAGGCTTTGACGTAGTTTAACTTTTAAAAACGAAGACTTTAATATGAAGTTTGCCAAAATTAACTAAACTTTAAGTAATTTTAAAAGGATAGTCTAGTACACTAAGTTACCATTATGTGTGAGATCCGGATAAAGACCTGACCACAAGAGTTTATCGTACAAAGTCTTACCTTACATTTCTGTAAGAGTCTGTTAAACTTTAAATAATTTTAAAAACGAAATATGCTCATTTATACAACATTGACATTTTTGCATTGAGCAGCCAACGAAGCCGGCATGAAGTCATAACAAGTATAGGAAGACGAATCCAAGAACATTGAGTCTTGATATTCAATTAGATCTCTTACTCATATTAGAACAACAAGAACAAGACGAATCTCATACTACTGTATGGGGTCAAATTTGATTATGTACGTCTTTACGTCAAAGGGTACGCCCTTTGAATGTATACTTCCTGCAATTAGGGCACGGTTCAGACGTAAGGATGTAGACGGCGCTATTTGTAACTGGGTGTCGTCGTTAAGAGGACGTTGACCACGTTCAAATACTTTTATTATTATTTTAAGGGAAGCCCCTCCTTATATAAAGGGGACCTCCTCGTTGTAAAGGGCATCACTGTTATTTTTCAATAATACACATCTCTCATGCTCTCTTACTTTCTCTTTATCTCTTAACTCTGAAGAATAATTGTTCTTAAGTTTATCATCTTACAATATCAGATCCATTATAATTATATTGTTCTTACATATCTGGATTTATTATATCTATGTGAAGGAGAATAACAAAGGGTAGCCGGCCATATTATAGTGCTATAACAAGCGGTGTACAAAACTTTGACCGATCTAATGGTGTTGCTTTAAGATGCCGCCATTTGATGGACCAAAAAAGATCCATCTTACTCATTAAATCATGGAAGAATAGGTGTGTGGGTTGAGAAGAATGTTCCTCATGCTAAAAATGGAATGATAATGTTAGACAAAGGCCCAAATTTTTCACTATTTGGAGGCTCAAACCAATTTCTTTTGTCTTTATTCGCAAGTGCAAGCTTATGGAATGTTAGTGAAGGCTGAGAATTAGCTCTACCCTATGCTCTTTTTGCGTGGCATGCACTAAAGTACGATTGGATAAAGAATCAATCAAAGTACTCCAAATGCATGGATATTAAATTGTTATATTTTTAAAATTATGAATTCATATTCATTATTTTTGTAATTTTAAATAAATATTTATATATAAATTCATCTCCGTGTTTGAAGTTATAGATTCAATCAAATCCGTCTTTGAAATTCTACAACTGCCCCTTAGACGGAGTACTACATTAGTATTTTTTTGTTGAATAACCATTACAATTTCGATAAGACTGAGACCTAGAAAATGTTGGGTTTTTAAGTTTATTAATGCTTAAAAGAGGGTGAATGGGAAATCGAGGCTATGGTAACCCTTCGAAAACCGTTGCTATAGATCTGCTAACCGTCCCTGTACGGCTATCGGGACGGAAGTTGACCCGTTCCGCGATTCAGTGTTACAATAGGCCTACTGGAACGGTTATTTGCAACGGTTCCTAAACCGTCTCCATAGATGGGGATATTGTAACGGTTTTGGATTGGCGCCATGGTTAATCTACTGGAACGGTTTATTTTATATTGGGACGGTTATAATCCGTCCTGGTAAATTAATAGAGCTGATTTTTGCAGGCTGTTGCAACGGTTGTCATGATATATTGCAACGGTTTTGCACCGTCTCCATAGATAGGGATATTGTAACGGTTTTGGATTGCCGCCATGGATTAGCTACAGGAACGGTTATTTTATATTGGGACGGTTATAAACCGTCCTGGTAAATTAATACAGTTGATTTTTTGAAGGTTGTTGCTACGGTTTTCATGATATATTGCAACGGTTTTCATGATATGTTGGAACAATTATCGGTACTCTATTGCAACGGTTTTCATGAGATATTGGAACAATTATCAATTCTCTATTGCAACGGATATTATAACATATTGGAACGGTTAGCTACTGTTCTTGTTATTTGCTAGGTCTATATTGGAATGATTATATTCTCTATTCTATGAAGCAACATTAAAAATAGTTTCCTATTCAATGAAAGTGTTTATACCATATCCAACTAGCATTATCCGTGTACAAAGACAAAATATGGATACAATGTTTGGTCAAACAATTCAAAAGTCAAAATAGATGAATTTGCATACAAAAAGTTCTAAAGTAAAATATCCTTAAACATGATAATAAAGCCCAACAACAATCCACAACAGGACTCAAGTAAGGTCAAGGTCTTCGTCACTGCTTTCATCCGCATTCACTGCACCTACAAAAAGATAATGAGAAATAATTAAATAACACTTTTGGGATAATTGAATCACAAAGTAATTGAATGACCAATTTGATGATAACTCAAAACATTTTCATTCTCTCTAAATTCTTAAATTTTTCGGCAGAGTTTCCTTTGTAAATATGACTATTCCAAAATTTCCAACCTGCTCCAAACATCATTTGCAAATATGTACACAACCAAACCAAGCCAGAAATACAAGTGCAAATGGCAAACAAACACACTTCGACCAATAGTCACCAAGATCAAATAGTATGCAGCACATCAAACAGTGCAATTTCAATAACACTAATTTCTTGTTAACTGAACAATACTAGTATGCAACACATCAAACAATGCACATCGTAGCAAGGAATCTGCCATTGAGGTATCTTTAGATGATCCGAGTTACTGTAGAGTTGCTTCATTTGTTAATGTAAACAATTTGGCAAGAAATTCACTAGATCTAGAAGTATTGTCTTCTGATCGAACAAGAATGTCACCACAAATGTTCATGACCAAGAAATTCTTGCCGAAAGAATCAAATCCAATCTTGATAGAGAATAATATCAAATGAAAGAATTGCCGGTTAGTATGAAAACTACCTGAAATGAATCTCAGCCCAGGCACAACGATAATCATATATCTTAGCATAATGTTCAATTTTACACAGCTATGCGTACGAAAATCTATAGACAACAGACATGGAAAATCGATTATGTGAATGGATATTGCTAACAAAAGTAAAAACAATTATTAAATCATTAGGATTTTTTCAAGCAAGTGGAATAATTATAAGGGATATTGAGAGTTATACCTCTTTTTATGGTAACATTATTTGAAAGAAATTTAAGGACTGAAACTCAAATCTATATCAAAAATCAAATAGATTTTCACTCATACTCAATAGTCAATACCCCACTTTCTTTGGATAGATGGAGTAATCAAATTCTATTTTTGCAATTATTTAGCTCAATTTATAACATGTATACAAGGTTTAAGCCGAAGTTATTAGATTCATATGAACCAGTAATGTTTTCATTGGCTCCGCTGCTGTACTTAGTTAATCATAATTGATATGTGACTTTCTACCTATGATATGCAAATTTAAAACTGTAGAAACATTTCTTGTTGATAAAATAAAAACGTTATTTCCCAGCCAATCAATAGGGACAAGCCTTCTCAAATTCCTGTTGCTCTTTACGACACATCATCAAGTTACTGTAGCGTTCTTGCTCTATTCATTAAAACCGAATAAGTTAAAAAAGTAAGCAATATTAATACCTCGAATGAGTTGGCCTTCTTTGTTGCTATCAGTAGATGAACGACGAATTGGTTGCAAAGTTGCTCGCTGTGCAGAAGATGCTTCTCCGGGAGAATTATCACCCAATGCAGCTAAAATAATATTAGCATCAATATCAATTCCTGAACGTTGAAGTCGTGCAAGGACATCTGCAACAACTTCTTGACGGATAGTTGCCTTTTGTTCCTCAATTTTCTCCTCCATCCTTTGTATCTTCTCCTCCAGTTTTTGTAGAGAATTTGAGGTATTTGAAGAAGATCCAAAACATTCTACCTTCCCTCTCAAAGAGGTTCTTGTAACCCCTCGTCCATACAATCTCAAACGTCCCGAATGTTCAGGCCCCATGACAGATGCAAATGAATCAATGGACTCATTGCCATTTTCATTTTGTTGGGCTTCAATTGCCACCATTTCAGCCTTCAAAGCAAATTCAAACAAATATAATAAGTAAATAAAAAGTATACTAATAAAAATAAAAAATTGATCTCGATATAACATCAGTTAAATATAAGTCACACAATTTTACTAGTTGTATCATCATCCGAGCACTTGTATGATCGCCCAACTTTCCTTTTTCTTGTAGCTACAAAGACTTCTTTTGCCGATAAAGGATCCGAAGTTTCTTTCTCGTTTTCCTGGTTACATAGTTAATGAAAGTGAGTTAGCATTTGCGGTGATCTACCATGTACTAAATAAGAGCAGAAAATTATTGCCATTATTTGCTAGTTACACACCAATTTAGAGCGTACTAAAGCAAAACTTCTTTTTCCAGTAGTGTGAGGATTCTTCAACTTTTTGCGGTTCTCAATATTAATTTGGGACATTCTCTGCAAGAAGAAAGAAACATCAAACAACAACTTACAAAATCACTAAGCAGATTCAAAAGTTAGGCTTGTAGCGAGCAGATTGCTCTCCATCTTTTACAACAAAATACTAACTGTTGATCAGTAAGTTTGAGACAGAGTGGAAACCCTCTAGTTGAGAGTTGAGACTTGGATAACAGACCTCAGTTTCCCTTCTAGCAAACTGAAGCACAATACTTGCACTGTTTCAGTTTAGATTGTGATTTTTCAAATGGGCATGGCAAGTTAAATAATACTCATATTATTACTAGTTACTAGTAACATAAACTTTCTCCCTACAATTAGTTGACGGCTATTAAACATATTTCATCATCGGGATAATACCTGTTGTTCCCAAAAATTTCTCAACATCCAATAAGCGTGCATTACAATATAACTTATAACCTTGACCACCTTTCTCTAAAGAAAAATGTATGTTAATCACTCTGCCAAATTATGCTCATATGTCTTCATTCTTAATCAAATAAAAGAATCTGTCAAGTAGTATAAGCTTGAAAATAGGAAGAGAAAGACCAAATAGTAGATCAATTATACAATTTAGCCCAAATCCTTCTACAATGCGAAAGAAATCAACCAAGCTACTTGAATATATACTTTATATCGCTTCAATCTTATTTCTTTTATGCCCCTGGATTCCTGCCAGAGAAATACATCTTCAAAATCTCTTAATCTCATTTGCAAGTCCCTCAACTATAGCTGGTGCCTAGGAAATGTATTATTTTGCAACCGAATCTACATCCCATTTCAAATTCATATTATGGTTAGCATTATAATGAAGACTGGCTACAGTTGATTGGGCAATAGTGACATGTGTATTTGGCATGCTGATCAATAATATATGGAGGGATATAACAGCAACAAAAATAACAACTACTACATCTTGAATTCTTATTGTCCATGCCGCTCCATTTAAGCTCGATACAGTCTGAAATTTCGACAACACAACAATTACAACAAATACCAGCATTTCGGGCAGAATTACCAGCAAGTTGGCAACTATACGACAACACAACAATTACATACTAGTGTTTCAGCGCTTTTTGGGCAGAACTTTTCTGGAAAAAAATCGCCAGCATTTCAGCGCTTTTTGGACATTTAGAAAGAAGAAGAAAAAGAAGAAGGAAGAAGAAGGAAGAAGAAAAAGGAGAAGAAGTAAGAAGTACATATACCTGGAGTTTCTCTGAGTTCCAATACCTAAGGAGTTCCTTAAACTGACAAGCTGGAACATCTTCAGGGATATTTTGCAATCGAGCTTCATCATTGTGATAGGAGTCAAAGTGATCCTTTTTCAATCTACTCTTGTGCTTTCTCCAGGCAGCCTGGACTGATTCCAAAGTATATTTTTTTCCAGCTTCGGGAATATCATATTTATCCTACAATTGATGTCAAATCTGTTAGTGCAGAAAATATGAGATTTTCAACCAAAAAGTTGAAAATTAAGAAGTTAAGACCTTGGTATATTCCCATATATCCTCTTTTGTGTCCATCTTCCTCCAATCTAAAATATCAAGCGGACATAGAGTCGCATTCCTTGCCAATGTACCGAGGAAGCTTCCAAACTCTGATACAACTTCATTACTAGGACCAACGGGTTGATTTAAGTGGTTAAGTAAAATCACTTTACGCTCCTGGCGTCCATGTACATTTTTCATCTTTGTTCTACCTCTTTTTCTTGGTTGAATAGAAGGGCCTACAATTATATGAACAAAAAAAAATACCAAATTAGTATTACACTATATATGACTGCAATACGATGTAAATATTTTCAGATAAAAGCTATAAGCTATTACCTTGTTCTTCAGATTGTTCAGCTACAGTAGGAGTTGCAGAATCCAACTGAACTTGTTCCTCCACTTGTTCATCTATTACTTGTGTGGCATGAGTGATTGATCTAGTTTGTACATGAGCTACCACTTCTGAATATTGTGGCAGTGAGCAGATTCTCTTCATTGATATTTGGAGGCTCTTTGTTTGATTGTTTTGCAGCAGTGGTTGATCTAGTTTGTACATGGGCCACTACTCCTGGATATTGTGGCAGATTCTCTTCAATAATATTCGAAAGATCTTTCTTTGATTGTCTAGCGGGAACACCATATTTTTGGCTAAAAGAACTCCTTATTTGATTTGCCAAAGATGCCATTGTTCCAGGTTTTGTGTATGTCGCACTTGTCTTTTTTTTGGGCTTTGAAGGTCTTTCTTGACTCATGTCTGTCAGAATCTGTTGAAGAATACAAAAAAAATTAACTCTAATAGGTAACAAGAGCTTCAAAACGAAATAACAAAAAGGAATTAGGTAACTTCGTAAATAGAAGAACGACTGCCATACAGACATTTCAACAAGTCATACAGACATTTCAGACCCCAAAATCTCAAGAAAGAAGTAGAGAACTCTTAAAGGTACCAATTTGTCAAATCCAAGTTGGAGAACCTGACCATTTTTAACGGATACGAGAGGAACGAAAGAAGAGTAAAAGTTTGGTCAGTTGCAACCAGTTACCTTGATTCATTTTGTTATTTCATCATATTGAATGATAAGATGCATGACCTATAAATGTGCATCCATATGTATTATTTGTAGATAACCATGCATTCATATAGTTTATTATGCTACTTTGACAATTAACAGTGATATTTCACTGTATTGAAACGGACAAAATGTATTCAAATTTGCTTCATGATAACGTTGCTGGCTGGTCAATCTTAGACCCCAGCTGAGCCAGGTACCAACTCCACAAAGTTCTTAATTCTGAACGTCACTTCCTTTCGTCTCACTTATTCTTCCCAATGCAATATGCAAAGATATCAAGCAGTAAGAGAAGAGACTTAAACTACACATAACCCTTCTCCCTACGTTGGTCAAAAAGCTGAAACACTCGAACACAGAAAAAAGGAAAGGAAACTAGAAACTTCCACAAAAAGAAATTCAAGGTATTTCATAAAAGAAGATGAGTAGGCAACTATATGAAATTCAAGCAAAAACAAGGACTACCTCACTGCCATTTATAGAAAAGAGCAGCTCTTATCCATTGAAATGGCAGATGAGTAGGCGACTATATGGTATTCCCTAAAGTTGAAAATTATACGCACACTCACTTTCCAGAGGCAAATATTTGATAGTCTTTCCACCCTAAGTTTTCCAGGATCCATGGGGCTTGAAGCGAAAAGTGAGATGTGCAGCGCATGCCAAAGTTTCAATTACTTAGCATATTAAAATAGCTCCATATATCATACTAAAGTTTCAATTAGTTAGCATATTACAAAAGCTTGAAATAGAAACAAACAAAAAAGTCCAAGCTAGAGCATATACAAGAACAAAAAATTGTTCGAAAGAAGACAGTAAAGTTCAAAATTACAAATAAAAATAAGATGTTCCTTCTTCAATCATCAGCCTCCATCCAATCCCAATCCGTATCATCTAACTCATCCTCCTCTTCTGATATTTCCATATCTGTATCTTGAGAATGTTGTGCATCAACTGGCATATCAATAACATCAAGAGGTACATCATCTCTCGACCATCTAATATCAATATCGGCTAACCTACTTGATGGACCGGCATCATCATTTGGCTCCCTCCAAAATGTCTCCCCAACATTAGGAATATTTTCTTCCTCCAAATCATATAAATCAACAGGGACTTTATTCCTTGCATAGAAAACATCTTTCTCAATTGGATCCTCCACATAAAAAACTTGGTGGACTTGAGATGCCAATACAAAAGAGTCATCAGTACTACATAATCGGTTAAAGTATACCCGAGTTAACCCATATTCATCAACTTCATTACGAAACCAATCACATCTAAACAATACAACACTAAAGCGACCCCAATAATCAATCTCAATGATATCCTGAATAGCTCCATAGTACTGAACCTCTCCATCGATGGGATTTTGGTCCCCGGCACTAGCAAAACTATCCGTTGTTGCTAACAAAGTCACTCCACTATTTTGTGTCTTTAACGGCACATCTCGCATCATTGTATGAAATAAGTAACCATTGATAAAATATCCAGTATATCGTTTGGCTAAGGTATTAGGCCCTTTAGCTAGCCATCGCAAATGATTGGGCACGTCAATGCTTTTTACTTTCTCTTTAAACCAGTCGGCGAAGTTTCGACTATGATTTCTTGCTCTTACCCATGCATTTGATCTAATTTGATTATCAATTAAATTCTTATGTTCCCTGCAAGACATATGTTTCAAATTTAATCATTAGGCCTTTATAAATTAAATTTAAAAATCTTAAGATATAAAATAAATAAGGCTTATAATACAAGTGATGGTAATATATTTTATCTTACATGATAAATGCCTCCACTTGTTCATCTTCAGTATTGAAGAGAGCATATCTATGTGCCTCAGAACATAACTGCAAATCCATAGAAAAAATCTTTCCTTTTCTCTTTTTCTTACTTCCAATTGGATGGCCTATTTTAGGAAAAATAGGTGACAAATTTGCTCCTCCAATGTCCCCATCATCCTCAGTTTGGTACCTACTGAATCTTGTCTTCACCCCATCATGTAGGTATCTCGAACAAAAGATCAAGCACTCTTCGGCCAGAAACCCCTCTGCAATTGACGCTTCTGGATGAGCACGATTACGAACAAATGCCTTATATTTGCACAAATTTCTTTCAGTGGAATACATCCAGCGACAATGAGTCGGACCCCCGAGCTTAATTTCATTTACTAAATGAACAGGTAAATGAGGCATTATATCAAAATAGGATGGAGTAAAAATCATTTCAAGCTCACATGTAATATCATTGATTTCAGTCTGCAATCTATCAAGATCATCTCGCCTTATAACCTTGGCACATATGGCTTTAAAGAAGTTACACAACTTAATCAATGTCAATGAAACATTCTTGGGTAATGATTTTCTAACAACAACTTGGAGCAAATAATGCATTATAAAATGTGCATCATGACTCTTGTACCCAGATATTTTCATCTCTTTCTCATGCACACAACGTGATATATTCGAGGCACACCCTTTTGGCAATTTGGCATTTTTAAAGACGGTGCAAAATCGCCTCTTCTCTTCTGGATTCATGTAGAAACAAGCTTTAGCCAAAGATATTGTTCCACTTACAACATCTTGTATTGGTTGAAGCTCTTTTCGTATTCCCATTTCCTGCAAATCGTAACGAGAATTTACATGATCTTTTGACTTTCCATCTATCTCCAATAATGTCCCAAGAATACTATCACATATATTCTTCTCAATATGCATTGGATCAAGATTGTGCCTCAATTTGTTAGTTTTCCAATATGGTAATTCAAAGAAGATGGATCTTTTTTTCCATGGACCCTTGTTATCCCGAGACCTTTTCTTTTGGCCCTTTCCAAAGACATTCTTGAATTCACGCAACTCTTCGAGCACTTCTATACCCGACAAAGGAGTGGGTGCAAGTCTATGATCCTCCTTACCATCAAACGATTTCTTATCTCTTCGAAATGGATGTTCAGGAGGCAAAAATGCCCGATGACCCATGTAGCACATCTTACGACTATGTTTGAGATATTGAGAGCATGTGCCATGATTACAGGTGGGGCATGCAAATTTTCCCTTTGTGCTCCAACCAGAAAGCATTGCTAGTGCAGGAAAATCACTAATTGTCCACATTAAGGCTGCCCGCATTTGGAACATCTGGTTAGATTCGGCATCAAATGTTTCCACACCGAATTCCCATAGCTCTTTTAATTCAGCAATTAGTGGTTGTAGATACACATCTATATCATTTCCCGGAGATGAAGGACCTGGGATGATCATTGACAACATTATATACTCTGGCTTCATGCAAATCCAAGGGGATAGATTATAGTTCATTAACATAACAGGCCACGTGCTATGGGAAATACTCATTGTTCGAAAAGGGTTGAAACCATCACTTGAAAGACCCAATCTAATATTACGAGGGTCACTAGAGAATTCAGGGTGCAAGGAGTCGAACTCCTTCCAAGCATCACCATCAGCAGGATGTCTTATATTTCCATCATTCGGTCGTTCAGTGGCATGCCATCTCATAGCTGCAGCTGTTTCGGGACACATGAATATCCTCTGAAGGCGAGGCTTTAATGGAAAGTACCTTAAAACCTTTGCGGGGGTTTTGGTCTTTTTATTAGTCAATACATTAACAACATTCTTCCATCTAGAAGACCCACACACAGAACAAGTATCTGCATTTGTATTGTCATTCCAAAATAACATGCAATCATTAGGACATGCATGTATTTTTTCATAATGAAGACCCAAATCTTTTATCATGCTTGTTGCCTTGTAAAAAGAATCGGGTAGCTGAGCAAATGGAAATGCCTCTTTTAACAACTCCAACAAGTCTGTGAATGCCACATTACTCAACCCGTGAATGCACTTGAACAAGTACAACCGGATCGTAAAACCTAATTTGGAAAAATTCTCACACCCTGGATATAATTCTTCTTTTCCTTCTTCTACTAATTTAAAGAATCTTTTTGCATCTTCCGAAGGTCCATCCCCCACTCCTTCATGTCCCAAATCATCCTCTACATTTCGAAATGTATCATGAAGTAATCCATCAATATCATCATACATCTCAGAACCTTCATCGTTATTGCTTGGGCATGGAGTCTTTCTCGAGGAAAATCCTTCCCCATGGAAAACCCATTTGGTGTATCCATGAACAAATCCATTAACAATCAAGTGATCCTCCACTACATTCCTATAATGCCAAAAACAATTAGCGCACTCTTTACAAGGGCATAATATTTCATTTCCTTGGGAAGCTCGTTCAAACGCCTTATCAAGAAAATTATTCACTCCTTGTATGTACTCATCAGTTGACCTTCGGAGGCTCATCCACCTTTTATCTTCGTTATCCATTAAATTAGTTGTATCCTATATAACACCAAAATAACTAGTATAAATTTGGTTTATGTACTTATAATAAAAAATAACCAGCCAATAAGAAAGAATAGAAAAAAGCCAGATATTCTCAAAATTATATGAGTTTCATTGTTGTGAAATTTAACAGTCACCAAAATCGTCACACAATCCACTATGTAAGGCAAATTTCATCAATAACAAACATGGTAACAAATAGTGGCTATTAGATTTAGCAAGAAAGGTGAATTTTTTTAAGTTAATGACGTGCCACAATCTTATAAGTGTACCATAATAGGTAATGCAAAATACTTTAAAATTAAGATTAGCAGAAGAATGTTAGAAGATCAACATTATATGATTCTGATATCCAAGAAAAGAAAAGGCAACAATGATCGACTTTCACTTATAACTAGCAACATGTATTCCGAAGTTTAACATTCTTATCATATTTAGTGAAAGGGCAGTATACCATTCTGTTAAAGCTGGGCAGCATGAAAACAATGAAAGTAGAACTACGCAGCATTTCAACGAAGAGAAGACATAGAAAGAAGAACCAAAGGTAAAAAAAATCGCCAGCATTTCGCTGCTATTTGGACACTGAAACAGTGAAAAAATGAAGAAGAAGAAGAAGAAGAAGAAGAAGCATTTCGCTGCTATTTGGACACTGAAACAGTGAAAAAAAGAAGAAGAAGAAGAAGAAGAAGAAATCATCATATACCTGTTGCCGCTGAATCTCTATTGAAGTTGGAAAGGGAACCCTAGTCGTTGTTGCTGCTAGTCGTGCTTTCCGGTAATTCAGGTTATCAACATATATCGTCTGGACATATCTTTCAGATGAATCCTGCTTGATGAAGGATTAATTGCCTTAAGCTGGTGCAATGAGATAACTACCTACATATTTCATGGAAAAAGTGTGAAATGCTAGTATAAATAACGATTCGTCAAATGAAAACAAATTATCTACAATAATAATGACAAATGAAAATTAATAGACCTGTTTACCACATATACATGTACACATACTCATTATCTAAATGAACGAACAGTTAACGAATAAGACATGCATACTCAAAAGAAATATGAGCTTAGATTTCCAAACAAGTAAGTTGAATTGACAGGTTCTGCTGGAATTTTTAAATATCCAGCTGCTGAGCAAATTATGGAGGATGGGAATGTCAACAGATGTTGAAAGAGCTACGCAAAAAGAAACGTCAGAAATTCTTAATTTTTGTTGCACTCTCTGCTCTATTTCAAATTGCAATCACTCTCTTCTCTTCATTGTACATAATGAAAGTCAGAATTCCCAAGTTTCACGTCCGGTCAGCTACATTTGATGTGTTGTCGAAAAATGTAGAAAATGCTTCATTCAACATTACAATGAATGTTGAATTTGGTGTCAAGAACACCAATTTTGGACCTTACAAGTACAGGGACAACAATGTTTATTTTTTCTACAATGGTGTGAATATTGGAGAAGCCTTTGTTTCCCATGGTAAAGCTGGTTTTAAGTCAACCAAGAAATTTAATGTTGTTGTGAATCTGTCAAATTTTGCAAAGCCTGTTCTATAAATAACTCTATGCTTAAACTACTATGCTTAAGTTCAAAGCTTGGTCAAAGATAGTGTATATACACTGTTATATATACACCTCATATACATTATTAACACTGCTATATGACAGTGTATATATCTTATGTGCGATACAAACTTTGCACGGAAGAGCCTATCACTGCAGCTTCCCCAGTTAGATTTTACAGGCATGTGCGGTTCATACTTTCACAGTACTCACCCCTTGAGGGTTAAACATCTTTTCGTCTTCTACAGAAATAACGAAATACTCTCTTTCAATCAACATACCTTTTTTCTGATAAGGTCTCTTTTCCAATTAATCTAACTCCCAATGTATCTCTCTTATGCTTTTAGAGGTCATCGAGTCATACAACAATAAATTATAAAGAGAACAAATTTAAGAAGAGATATAACGCTTCACACCCTCCATGATCGGTTTTAACAGCAAACATTCAAGCACTTACAAGGCCAACTCAAAGCACATCAACATATTTTGGGAAACTTCTAGTTATGCATAAGGCAATCAAAGTTAGCAAACACTATTGTCAAACAATTACAGAAATCATAAACAACAATTAGTCAACGACTCATAAATTAAAATAATGTACCCAACCAATCTTGGTAATTGACTATATCTTTGCCTTATATCTTTTCTTTATGAAGGCAACACATATATCTTTACAGAGAGAAGCATTTCTTATTTTTCAAGATGCACAATAATACTATAGATCCGCGAATCTGAATTGAAATCAAGCAGTTAAGCAGAAACAAATAAAATCAAACAAAGAACGATTCAAGAGTCACGAAGCTTCACACTTATTTATCTTATTCCTCCCTCTAACTGGAACTAACTCAAACTCAAAACAATGGACGAAACCTACTATCCACAAGATTAATTGTGCAATAATTAAGAACTAATAACAGTTTTATTTACAGAATTTCAGTCAAACAAAGAACAAATCAGTACATAGCACCAAGATTTAACCTTAATAAAGCAAGAGATGAAAATTGACCTCAAAAACGGAATCAGAGATGTGAACGAGAACTCGACGAACAATGACGACCTTAGAAATGAACTTCAGACAAAATCCATGAAGAATCGAAACATATACAATTATTGTCAAAGCACATCAACATATTTTGGGAAGCTTGAAATCAACCTATTATGGCCATATTTCAAATCTGAGATAACAAACATGATTCGAGGAATGCAAATCACTTTTTAAACCAAGAAAGAAGAAAATATATAATCATACAACTCAGTACATTATAAATCTATAAGAACACATACCTTATACTTGGACAAGGAGAAGGAAGTAAACCCAACTAGAAGTAAAAACTTGGAGAGAAATCAGACACGCAACGATTGAGCAGCAACGATTTTGACTTTGAGACCTCAGTGAGCTTAAGTTGTTAAGCGTTGGAGAGAAGAGGGGAAGCTAATTGTCTATGTTAGGCGTGAAGGAGAGAAGGGGATTTGGTGTGAGAAGGGATTTAGGGGTATCTGATACCTAGCCCTTGGATGTATCGATAATTTTAGTGGGCAAAGTGTAATAAAATATTTTAACCAAATATTTATATTATTTTATTAAAATTAGTTAAAGTTAAAAATAAAAGAAATATGGGTTATTTAATTTGGGCGGGTTTCGCGAAATATAGGAGGGAAAACACGGAGGGAAACAAGACCGTGCCAATAGCATTTTTATCAAAACAACCGTTCCAAAAAAACTCTTTATAAAAGCGTTCCAAAAAAATGGGGCTGTGGTAACGGTTTTGTCACAACTGCAACGGTTTTATATCTGTAGTGTGCCGATATCACCTAAAATCTATTGGAACGGTTGTAACAGTCACAATATGTTGTCTATGGCAACGGTTCGTGAAACGTTCCATAAACAACTGTTCCCATAGCTTCAATTTCTAGTAGTGATTCTTTGTCTAATTATAACGGTAAGCATTTACACAAGGAAGTTTTCAAATATTAAGGCAGCTTAATTAGGCTACAAAGCAATTGATCATCTTCTAGCTCTTAAAAAGTTAAGAAGAAGGCAAATTGCACGCCATCATCGTCGCTCGCTTCTCGGTTTCGGTCAAATGATCTATTGATTAATTTTTGGATCAAATTTGTTTGTTAATAATAAGTATTAACATAAATATTATTAAATATCCGTTTTAATAATAAAATATTAATATTAAAATCCAACAGTTTCTATTTTTTATTTTTTTATTTTTGTAACATAAATTTAACTACCCTCTTCAATTTTTCATGTATAAATAGCCATTTATGTTATGGCATGTATGCTATGGTCGTTGGGTACTAGGAGAGGAATAAATTCTTTAGGCAAAACACATATTCCCTCCGTTTTAATTGTAACATAAATTTAACATAAGTGTCACGCACCAATAACGTCACGACACGTGTTAATAATTTTTTTTTAAAAAAATTTATCACTTAAAGTAATTTTTCTTTCCTCATCTCTTTCTCCCTCAGAAGAAAGCTTTCTCTTTCCTCGTCTCTTTCTCCCTCGCCGCCGTCGTTTGCCTTTTTTTCACCAAACGAGACCAGATCTGAATGAAGAACACCAGCTTGCCGGAAAGATCTGCACGTAGAGAAGATCTGAGCTTGTCGACCATGAACTGACAATGAAACTAATGACCTGGCAATAGAGTTCTCGGCTCGTTGCTTGAGGTCGTTGCCGGCATTACGAGTTATGGCTGACATCTTCTTAAAGGAGATGCAAGAGGGAGAAGATGAGGCGGCCGCATTGTCGCCGGATTCTGGGAGCGATAGATGCTCCAAACGGGGAAGAAGGGGATATCTTTTTCTTTTTATTTAATTATTAAATTAACAAAAATAAAGGGACAAATAAGATTTAGACATGTGTGCTTATATAACAATTTGGACAGATAATTCATTGGTTTGACGCGCTCATTGTTTTTGTTAAACACGCGCGTGCCATCTGGCAAAAGTAATGTGTATTAGCTATAATTTTGAAAGATTGCGTATATAATATATGATATATGCCCTCAGAAAGTGTGTAACAGGGATTTGATGTATAGTTCAGGTGCTAGACTATGTATTTTGCCAATTCTTTAAGGAAACACTGTGAATTTAGTGAGCTCAAATTAACTTCTATTTTGTTTATATTTCTATTTATGTTATTTTATTTTCTCAAGAATTATTTTACAACTATAATTTACTAATAGAAAAACTTTAGAATTTATTTTTCTGATGAATGACAAATGTGTTGGAATTTTGTGGGTATCTCAAACTCAAAAGGAAGTGTCCCTTAATTTTTATTTACTTTCTCACAACTTGAATTAGGTAAACTAGCGTTACAAACTAGCCATTGAAAACTAATTATCAACTAGCAGTTGAAAACTAACCGTTAACTAATTGTTGGAGAAACACCTAAATAAACACGGCTTTTGTAGAGTAAAAAAAAAAACACTTTCTGGCACAACTTTCTGAATCATCTTCTCCGTCCTACACGTGGGGTTTTTTTTCTTGAATTTTCTACTAGTTCAATTTTTAGTTTAATAACTAGAATGGTTTGTTGAACCCTAGGAAATACGCCTAATTTTATTCTTTATTGTGTAGACAAAATATCATTAAGGATGATGTCGTTGACATGCCTCAAGCTTTGACAAATCCAATTCTCTATAATCAAATAATTTTCTAACAATCTTAAGGATGCTCTCACTCTCTATTCTTGTGGAGAATCAAAATTTGACAATGCCAAGTTATTGCTCTAATTATGCAAATGCGACTTACACTTCAAGTTTGCACAATGTTCTTACAGAGAATACCACTCTCAATATAAATTATTTTTATGAGCTACAAAATATTAATCCAAATCAATTAGCATTCTGTTGGTGAACTTCATAAGAAAAATACCTCAAATTGGTTTGATCTCGTGATTTCTATTCTGTTACCACAATTAAGCATACCAAATACTACATTTAAACTTCTTTAAGTGTACTAGGTACACATAATTGGTTCCTCCTAAGTATTTATTCTTCCTGCTTATTCTCTTGAGAATATAATAGGCATATAAACTTTGGCATCAAGATGTTACATATAATAATGTCCTTTCAATTTTAGATGAGTTTATGATTGTATGTTATTTGTTGGTGTGGATTTTTATTTGCAATTGTACATATGCATTTTGCATTGTGAAAGACGCTACACTGATGTTGTAGTTCTCTTGAATGATCCAGAGTATTTTAAATTTTCCTTCTTAATATTTTGAAGAGACAATATAGTATTCATTATTTCGATAACTGTGAAATTTTCAATCGTCAAAAGGTGCAATTTATTTATGTTACTTGTAGACAGTGTGAATAAATGACATTTATATTTAAGTAGTATTTAAAGGTTGGCGACCTTTTATCATGAATTTGATGTCTTTAGACATATATATTTTCTAATTTTAAGAATAATATATATTTTACATGAAGCTATATTATTAGTTTGCTATTTATAAAGTGAAACTCGTAACGCATTGTGGAAAGGTTATCCCTTAATTTGGAATTTTTAAGAAGTGTGGGGTCAAGATATATTTTCAGAGTAATACAGCCTAATCCTAAAAAGGAAAAGGGTAAAGAAAAATTATTTGTTAAATTATAATAAAGTCTTATAAAATTGAGATTTATTCTAATGAAAATTTGTATTGGAAGATCAAATATATATTATATTTTTAGATGTAAGAATTTATTTTGCTTCGGGTCTCTTAGTCATTTTGGTAAAAAAATTGTTGAATGATGATATGTTTCCTACTAATTTAAAATATTTTTGTAGAAGTTAAAGTTGCTTCTATATTTAGAAATTTTACCTTGATATTTCAGTATGAAGGATTCCAAAAGAAAATAGTTTTTATATGTGTTGAAAGATATTTTAAAGGGCACTTGTATGAAAGTCAAGTTTCTTTTCATTTGACATAATTTTATGCCTTTCTTGAGAGATACTATGAGTTAGTATTCTGTATGTGAATTTTTCAATGTATTAGAAGGATACAGTAAAAATATTAAATCTCTGATTCAAATAAGAAAAAATTCACAATAGATTGTGTGATTAACTTTTGGTAAGGGTATTGTAGTATTAATATCACCTGGCAATAAAGCTGTTAAGCAACCTCTTAGCAACAATATTTCACTAGGAATTAAACCAACAACATTTATATGAATTGTGATTGCTAAGGAGAAAAAGCCATTATAAGAAAATAAACAGAGATGTCAGTGGGGCCAGGCTAGTCCAGCTTAACCCACATGGGCTTTAGCAATTGACAGGTTGGGCTGAGCGAGCCTACCATTTTGATGAGCCTTATAATGGTCACCTCATCCCAGCCCTATGTGGGTTATGGGGCTCCACAATCCGGCCCTTTATTTTTTAAATATAATTTTACATTTCTTCTTTAAATTTTAACCTAAAAAGATAAATATTTAAACGTTAAAAAAATCTTATTGAAATTTTTTTACAAAACTGGAGAAATGCTGATGACGTTCCATTAAAACAGTCAGAATGCCCTGCTAATACTGGAGAAATGCATCATATGTCCTCAAAATTCTAAACACTACGAAAAACGTACTTGGCGCACGCTTATCTCCCTCAGCCACATTACATACGGCCCATCTCCCACTATCGACGTCGATTATGAATCTAAGCGAATACAAGAACCGGAATGTGACAAAGTTCGGTCTCGCCCGAATAGCGCTGAAAACATCATATACCTTCATGAAGAGAAGGTGCTCTTTCCCGACCACCCGATAACTTGATGATATGGTGGCGCGACATCGAAAATTCTACCAATTTCAGGCCGTCGTTAAAGAGAACACGGTCTCGACCAGAGCGACGACCTCCCCTCCATTTTCTAAGTTTTTCATATCCCAATTGACAAAGTCCGTTCATCAAGTTCGGCTTAAGCACGACCTCGATAAACTGAGGGACTAACTGTATGAGTCAGAATTTGACCCCACGATAATTACCGAAGTTTATCTTGCCTCAAACTAATCCATAATTAATAATTGGCACGACCACTTATTCATAACATTAATCGACTCTCATTCAGAGGGGTCCACAGAGGTATGGCCCACTCGCTTCCCTATGTGGACGGAATCTCTGCGTGGTCATGGCCACTTACTTCAAGTTCACGGAACTGGCAACTATAAATACTAGAAGAACGCATCCTACAGGGGTCTTCTTCTTCATCAGTATTCTCCAGAAAGAAAGAGAGAGAACAGACAAGAGATACCCATCTCATGGGAAGATAAGATATGATTGTAAGGCTCTCAACCTTTTCATGGAGAGGCAGATCAAATCAATATTATCAATGAAAGTTGTCAATACTTCTTCTCCTAATCTTGAGTACTATTTATCATTTCTTTCTGTTGGTCCGTGGATTATTACGATTTGCTATGATTGGCCCATAACTCATATGTATTGTTTTGTATTCACAAAGTGTATGATAATTTTTGGGTCAAACAACGCCCTACATGCTAAAACTTATTTTAATTAAGGACAATTTTCTTACTTAAGAGTTCAATAGTTATAAGTTTTTTATGACAACATTAATGTAAATTCATAAAAGAAACTTATGCATAGCTTATCCTTCTTTCTTTTTTCGTTTTCGTACAATATATTTTCATGTAGAGTAGGGAACGTATGGTTTTGTTGTTGTGATATGATGTCATGTCCGATACGTTTGAACAATTTATGGATTTTTTTTTGGGAAAATCACTTTTAGAAGAGCTTAAAAAAAATGTGCATAGATAAAATGGGATTCGTCAATTGTTGAATAAAGAAGTTTTGTGAATATTCTCAATGGATTTTTGTAAAAAGGACCTCAATACAATTTAAAAAAAAAACTTTTTTCTGTTAGAGAAAAGCACAAACAAACACTCAAACATTTGAAGATTGCATAATGTCTCTACTATATTATGCTCTAGAAAATGAAAACAGGAATATTTTATATTTGAGCCGAATAAGTATAATGCCTCTTACCTTTTTAACTTCAGAAAACCAACGAACGATATTTTAATTAGATTGAAATTCAGTTCTGATATCCCTCTTGCTTTTGGTGCATTCATGCTTTTTCTCTTTTTTCAACAACTCAACTCATTGCCTGATGAAATACGTAACTCAACTGCGTCCATATTAAATTTCGAAGGGTTCACAAATAACATTTATTTAACAATTTATATTATATATGACAAAATAAATCATTTTTGCTATAACTGTGCGATTTTTGTCCCCTCTTTTTTCGCTTAGAGCCCGTTTAAATTGGCTTAAAAAAGTAACTTTTCAATTTCAGCGAAAAATTTTTAAGCCAAAAAATAATAAGTTGGGGTTCCTCAACTTAATGCTTATGGCTTGTTTTAAACAATTTGAACTTAATTAATCATATTTTAACTTTGTCAAACACTGAAAAAAACTAAAAAGACCTTGAAAACTAATTTAACCGGCTTAAAAGCTAATCCAAATACCCTCTTAATAGAACAACTTTCAACTAAGGTTATTAATGGTACGATAAGAAAAGTACCTCCACTATACTAATAGAAGTTCACAAAGAATATATATTTTTTCCCTTAAAATTAGTTCACAAATAAATCATGCGATTTTTCCTCTCTAATAATCCAAAAACGACCAAACTTATAGCACTAGTGCTTGTATTTAATTTGTTCTTGTAATTGTTTTTTCTATAAAGTTGATTGATAAATAAAAAAATACGTTATATTTCGTTGTAATGAAGATTAAAGTTGTGAAGTATTTCATGAGTGGGTATTAAAGTGATGTTTTTGTATAGTAAAACCCACTTTGAGAAAAAGACTTCCAAACTCATTAGACTATGATATTGGTTGCTTTCGAGATCCTCCTAGTACTTTACTAGGAGAAATTTGCTGGTCCAGGCATAAAAAAAATTATTTTTTTGGTCTGTTACTCGGTGTCCAGTCTTGCATTGAAGTTTGTCTAAATTTGAATTCGTGATGAAAAGTCCCAAATTTGAAGATAAATATCGCTCCCTAACAAAAACTAACTTATATTTAGGATTCGAAATCTGAGACCTTTAATTAAGGATGAACGAGTACTTATTACTTCAGCACAACCTCAATTGGAAGCATAAAAAGTTTTAAGCATTGATGGTATGACACAATTTATTGAATTATTTTTTAAAAAAGATACTTTTATACTTTTATAAAGATAAATAAAGCGACAAATTTCTTTATCTTTTAAACTTTTGCCTCTCTTTTCTCCCCTTTTGACCTAATTATCCACGAATTGATTATCTAGTACCTATCAAAATAAGAGTAGCGTAACGTAAGAAAATTATAAAAAGTACCAATAAATTCAAAAGAACAAAGTTTCTTTGGCAACAAAATGTTAGTAAATTAGAACAACTCACATCTACCTGAATATTTATTATTCATTTAATTCATTAAACTAGTCTCATTTTATTTTCATTTGAACATTGAATAATTAAGTTCTCTATTCTAAAACGTCCTTATATTTTCTGCAAAATATTGGACATCTAAAATAAACTAAAAAAAACAGAAAATAACAATAACATATCCAATAAAATTCTATAAGTGAGTGTGGAAAGGATAATGTGTATCACATCTTACCACTATCTTTACGAAGGTAAATATGTTGTTTTCAATAAAATTTCGGCTAAACTTAAAATCAATAAAAACAATAACAATAACGTGCTTGTCGGGTCGTCCCCTATGGGGCTCGGCAGACGGATTACAGTCGTTACCAATCCGAGAGAAATCTAGCGGCTCACTCCTTAGTCATGCTTCTTAGATTCGGAAGAGATGACAACGCTCTTTTGATATTTCTGGACCGTTTCGGAACCGAAACGTCGTTTGAGTTGAAACGTTGTTTCGTGGTTGCCGCCATTATGACACATATTCCCATAGAGTTGAATATTTTGTATGCCACCAGGTTTGATTGGCGACTCTTGGGTTTCGTGATTGGGAGATTCGTGTCTCTTATAAATAGAAGAAATACATTATTCGATTAGCGCATTCCCTTGCTTTTTGTTTGAAAGGATTTTTGCGAGTATACTTTCTTCTTGATACTTCAAACTTTACTTGTTCCCTGTGAGTCGAAAACTTCCATCCCTCTCTTTCATTGCGTCTTTTATTTGTCAATTTGACACAATGGTTGGTAAGTCTTCTCGTGTTGATTTCCCCATCCCAATTCCGACACCGGAAAATGATGCTCCGGTCACTGGAGGAGCAAAAGTGGTGGAGGATGAGCAGGTCCCATCAGTAGCCGAGATCTTGCCTCAACCTGGAAGAGCATGGAATGACTTGAGCAGTCACACCGGGGAGGAGCCAGAACTTGTCCTTTCGGTTATAAAGGAGGAGGATATTGCAAATTTAAAAAATCCGGTGGAGAATTCCCAGTTATATCGAAATGCAACCGACGGTAGGGGAAGACATCGTCCATTTTGACCGCTCTGGGTACTACGTGTTCTATGCGTACCCCTTCCCCCTTCCTTATTGGGTACACACTTCATTTTCCCTCC
>JASVEL010006288.1:0-51636 GCA_032618575.1 Nicotiana noctiflora
GCTGCCTCTGAGGTGCCACAGGTGGATCAGGTTGGAGCGCAGGCACCTGGTACACCGACTACAGCTGCTACTACTCCAGCACTCCAGGAGACTCTAGCCCAGTTCATGAGTATGTATACCACTTTAGCTCAGGCAGGGTTGCTTCCTCTCACTGCGCTACATTCTAGGTCAGGGGAGGGGCCCAGACTCCCGCAGTCGCTACACCTAAATAGCGAGCGCCAGTAGGACATGTTCCAATGATTATTATTATGCCTCCTGCCGCCCCAGCACAGCCCGGAGGTGGGCCAGCTGCCTCTGAGGACGAGCAGCGTAGATTGGAGAGGTCAAGAAATATGATCCTCTAGTGTTCAGCAGTTTGGCTACAGATGATGCATTGGGTTTTCCGGAGGAGTGTCATCGTATTCTTCGTACCATGGGGATTGTGGAGACCAGCGGGGTTTCCTTCACTACTTTTCAGTTTCGTGGGACCGCTTATGATTGGTGGCGCACGTATGAGTTGGATAGTCCGGAGGAGTCCGCTTCGTTGACCTGGACGCAGTTTTCAAATCTGTTTTTGACGGAGTTTGTTCCCCAGAGCCTTAGGGATTCTTGGCGCTCGGAGTTTGAGAGATTGCGACAGGGCTCCATGTCAGTATCGGAGTATGCTATTAGTTTCACCCGCCTAGCCAGGCATGCACCGGCTTTGGTAGCCACGGTCCGGGAGAGAGTGCAGAGATTTGTTGACGGCCTGATTCCGCTGACCTGGTCTAGCATGGCCAGAGAGTTGGAGACAGATATATCTTATCAGCAGGCAGTGAGTATTGCCAGAAGGATCGAGAGTATGCTTCCTAGAGAGCGGGGAGATAGAGAGGCCAAGAGTTCTCATGAGTCGGGCCATTTCCCTGGTGCCCGCACTTCAGCAACCGGTCGTTTTGGCAGGGGTTATTCCGGTCGACCAGTTCACTCAGCATTGCCAGCAGCCGGTAGTACTCCAGCTCTTCCAGCACCTCAGGAGCCTTATTATGCTCCCCCAGTTTCCAGTGCACCTCCTGCGCGGGGTACTTCCAGGGGTCAGACTAGTGGGGGTGAGGCCGGTCAGTCACAGCCACCGCGTCCTCGCAGAGCTTGCTTTGAGTGCGGGGATACTCGCCATCTGGTTAGGGAGTGCCCCAGGCGTAGGAGGGGAGCACCTTCTCAGTCTTCGCAGCCTCAACGTGGTTCTCAAGGCCAGCAGACCATCATTCCAGCTCCAGCTGCCGCTCCACCTGCCCAGCCAGCCAGCGGCGGGGATCAGGGTACCAGAGGCCGTCCTCGAGAGAGGGGTCAGGCCAGATTTTATGCTATTCCTGATTGCGCTGCAGCTGTTGCATCTGACTTTGTTATCACATGTATTATTCTAGTTAGTCACAGGGAGGCATCGGTTCTATTCGACCCTAGTTCCACTTTTTCATATGTGTCCTCTTATTTTGCTTCTCATCTGGGTGTGCCTCGGGATTCTTTGAGTGCCCCCATTTATGTTTCCACTTCGGTGGGAGATTCTTTGGCTGTGGACCATGTGTATTGGTCGTGTTTGATTACCATTTGTGGCTTTGAGACCAGAGCGGATCTATTGTTGCTCGAGATGGTCGATTTTGATATTATTCTGGGCATGGACTAGTTGTCGCCCCATTATGCTATTCTTGATTGTCACGCCAAGACCGTGACGCTGGCTACGCCAAACATTCCATGTATTGAGTGGAGTGGTACTCTAGATCACACCCCTAGCCGTGTTACTTCCTTTCTCAGAGCTCAGCGTATGGTTAAGAAGGGGTGTGCTGCTTATCTAGCTTATGTGCGGGATGTCAGTATTGACACTCCTTCTATTGATTCCGTCCCAGTGGTATGTGATTTCGCTGATATATTTCCAGCTGATCTCCCGGGCATGCCGCCCGACAGAGATATTGATTTTGCTATTGATTTGTTGCCGGGCACTCAGCCCATTTCTATTCCACCGTACCGTATGGCTCCTCCTGAGCTAAAGGAGTTGAAGGATCAGTTACAGGAGTTATTGGGTAAGGGTTTCATTCGACCTAGTGTTTCACCTTGGGGTGCTCCTGTGTTGTTTGTGAATAAAAAGGATGGTTTTATGCGTATGTGTATTGACTATCGTCAGTTGAACAAGGTTAAAGTGAAGACCGGTATCCTTTGCTTCGCATTGATGATTTGTTTGACCAGCTACAGGGCGCACATGTGTTTTCTAAGATTTATTTGCGCTCTGGGTATCATCAACTGAAGATTCGGGAGCCAGATATCCCAAAGACTGCCTTTAGGACTCGGTATGGTCACTATGAGTTCCTCGTGATGTCTTTTGGGCTAACTAATGCCCCAGCAGCCTTTATGCATTTGATGCACAGTGTGTTTAGGCCATATCTGGACTCGTTCGTGATTGTTTTCATTGATGATATTCTAGTATATTCCCGGAGTCGGGAGGAGCACGAGCAGCATTTGAGGATAGTGCTTCAGATTCTGAGGGAGAAGCAGCTATATGCCAAGTTCTCTAAATGTGAATTCCGGTTGAGTTCAGTGGCATTTTTGGGCCACGTGGTGTCGAGTGATGGTATTCGAGTAGATCCGAGGAAGCTGGAGGCCGTGCAGAGTTGGCCCAGACCCTCCTCCGCTACTGAGATTCGCAGTTTCCTTGGTTTGGCGGGCTATTACCGTCGTTTCATAGAAGGGTTCTCCTCGATCGCAGCACCTATGACCAGATTGACCCAAAAGGGTGCCCCTTTTCAGTGGACAGATGAGTGTGAGGCGAGCTTTCAGAAGCTCAAGACAGCTTTGACTTCGGCCCCTATATTGATGTTGCCTACAGGTTCGGGGTCCTATACTGTATATTGTGATGCCTCACGAGTTGAACTCGGTGCGGTATTGATGCAGGACGGTAGGGTGATTGCTTACGCGTCCAGACAGCTGAAGGTGCATGAGAAGAACTATCTTGTTCATGATTTGGAGCTAGCTACCATTGTTCACGCCTTGAAGATTTGGCGTCATTACTTGTATGGGGTTCCTTGTGAGATCTACACCGATCACCGGAGCTTGCAGCACTTGCTTAAGCAGAAGGACCTGAATATGCGTCAGAGGAGATGGTTGGAGCTACTGAAGGACTATGATATTATTATTCTCTATCATCCGGGCAAAGCTAATGTGGTTGCCGATGCCTTGAGTCGTCGGGTAGAGAGTTTGGGGAGTTTGGCATATCTACCAGCTTCGGAGAGGCCTATGGTGATGGATGTTCAGGCTTTATCCAGGCAGTTTGTTAGGCTGGATCTTTTGGAGCCCAGTCGGGTTCTGGCTTGTGTGGTTTCTCGGTCTTCTCTATTTGACCGCATCAGGGAGCATTAATTCGACGACCCTCATTTGCTTGTCCTCCAGGATTGAGTTCGGCGTGGTGATGCTCGAGATGTTACCATTGGGGATGATGGATTTATGAGGATGCAGGGGCGTATCTGTGTGCCCAATATAGATGATCTTCGAGAGCTGATTCTAGCAGAGGCCTATAGCTCACGGTATTCCATCCATCCGGGTGCCGCGAAGATGTATCAGGACTTGAGACAGCATTACTGGTGGAGGCGGATGAAGAGGGATATAGTTGATTATGTCTCTAGATGCCTCAACTGCCAGCAGGTGAAGTATGAGCATCAGCGTCCGGGTGGATTGATGTAGCAGATTGAGATTCCAGAGTGGAAATGGGAGCGCACCACCATGGACTTTGTATCCGGACTTCCACGGACCGTTAGGAAGTTTGATTCCATTTGGGTTATTGTGGATCGGCTGACCAAGTCCGCCCATTTCATACCGGTGAGCACTACTTATTCATCGGAGCGACTAGCGGAGATCTACATCAGAGAGATAGTTCGGCTGCATGGTATTCCAGTTTCCATCATTTCAGATAGAGGCACTCAATTCACTTCACGGTTCTGGAGAGCCATACAGCAGGAGTTAGGCACTCGGGTGGAGCTGAGCACAGCATTTCACCCCCAGACGGATGGCCAGTCCGAGTGCACTATTCAGATTTTGGAGGATATGCTCCGTGCATGCGTGATTGAGTTTGGAGGTTCATGGGATCATTTCTTGCCACTGGCAGAGTTTGCTTATAACAACAGCTACCAGTCCAATATTCAGATGGCACCGTATGAGGCTCTATATGGTAGGAGGTGTAGGTCTCCCGTAGGTTGGTTCGAGCCGGGCGAGGCCAGGCTGCTAGGTACTGATATGGTTCAGGATGCAATAGTCATGGTCAAGGTGATTCAGGACAGACTTCGTGCAGCCCAGTCTAGACAGAAGAGTTATGCGGACAAGAAGGTCCGCGATGTGGCTTTTATGGTTGGCGAGCGGATTCTGCTTCGAGTCTCGCCCATGAAGGGCGTTATGAGGTTTTGGAAGAAAGGGAAGCTGAGCCCTAGATTTATTGGCCCTTTTGAGATTTTGAGGCGTGTTGGGGAGGTTGCTTATGAGTTGGCCTTACCTCCCGGCCTAGCCGGAGTTCACCCCGTATTTCATGTCTCCATGCTCCGGAGATACCATGGTGACCCGTCGCATGTGTTGGATTTCACATCTGTGTTCAGCTAGACAAGGATCTGTCTTATGTTGAGGTGCCAGTAGCCATTCTAGACAGGCAAGTCAGGAAGCTAAGGTCAAAGAACATCGCTTCAGTAAAGGTTCAGTGGCGGGGTCAGCAGGTCGAGGAGGCGACTTGGGAGACCGAGCAGGATATGTGCAGCCAGTACCCTCAACTCTTCACCACTCCAGGTATGTTTTCTATGCTCGTTCGAGGACGAACAAATCTTTTAAGTGTGGGAACATGTAACGACCCGGCCGGTCGTTTTAGAAAATTACACCTCGATCCCCAATTCAACTGTTCCCCTAAGTTCATTTCTGCTGTTGTAGTTTGCCGGGAGGGTCGGTTCTGGAATTTGGAGCATTTTGGGACACTTAGTCCCTAAATAGAAGCTTTATAGTTGGAAAATGGCCCGTAGTCGGAACAGTGTTAAGACGACCTCAGAACGGAAATCCGATGGTTCCATTAGCTCCGTTAGGTGATTTTGGGGTTGGGAGCGCGTTCGGAATGTATTTTGGAGGTCCGTAGCTCAATTAGGCTTGAAATGCCGAAGTTTGAAATTTTGGCGAATCCGAACGATAGGTGAGATTTTGATCCGGGGTCAGAATGGAATTCCGACAATTTTTGTAGCTTCGTTATGTTATTTTGGATATGTTCACAAATTTTCAGGTCATTCAAACGTCGTTTGGTCGGGTTTTTGATTGAATGTTGATTTCGGAAGTTTTGAAGAAACTTAGGCTTGAATCCGTGTGAAAATGGTGATTTTGATGTTCAGGATGGTGTTTTTATGATTGGAACAAGTTCGTATCGCGTTTTGGAGTATGTTGGTGGTTTCCGTTGGGGTCCGGGGGGTCTCGGGATGAATTCGGACCATCAAACAGGCATGAACTTGGAAAATCTGCAGAAAATGCAGCAGCAGTGCAGCAAGGCATTGGCCTTCGCGTTCACGAGGCCTGGGCCGCATTCGCGAAGGCCTGAGCTTGATGACCATCGCGTTCGCAAGGCCAGGGACGCATTCGTGTAGGTCTGGTCTAGGTGGTCATCGCGTTCGCGATGGGGCCTGTCGCGTTCGCGTAAGTCAGGTGGAGAAGCTTCGCGTTCGCGAGGGTCTTGCCGCGTTCGCGTAGTTCAAATCGTGGAGGCCGGGTTTTTTCTTCATCGCGGACGCGTGAAACGCGTCCTGTTCGCGAAGAGTATTTTTGGTAGAGCATCGCGGACGCGTGGGCTAGGGACGCGAACGCAAAGGGTAAAAGTTCAGTCAGAAATATTAAAAACCAGAACAGTCCACCCGCGACCCTCATTCACAAAAATGTTATTTTTGAGCTCTAAGAGAGAAAATTGATGGGGAATCGATGGGATATCATTGGGAAATCATCGGGGGTAAGTTTTTTGGCCTTAATTCGTTAGTTTATCATGAAATCCGTGATTATTTCACTGTTAATGGAGGATTAATGGAGGGTTTTAGCCCTATGCCTAAATTTTAGAAAATCCTTGATTTGAATGGGCAAACGGAGTCTGATGTCGATAAATTTTATATGCACGGACTCGTATTGAGATAAGGAACCCGAATATATAACTTTCGTAATTTTTCTATAAGCGTACCGAAAGTCGGGTTTTGGCAACTTGTGGGTTTTGGTGTATTTTGAATTGTTTTGGTTGGGTAATGCCCAATTGGCCTATTTTGATGTGATTCTATTGATTTTTATCAGATACTACACCTGTGGAGGCCGAAATTCGCGGCAAGAGAGTTGTCTCTTAGCGGTTTTGTACCAGAGCCGAGGTAAGTGGCTTGTCTAACCTCGTGTGGAGGAACCTTCACCCCTAGGATATTATGTGATAGTTTAAATTCCTTGTACGCGAGGTGACGGACGTGTACATGCGCTGGTTGTTGTAACACACTTTACTTGAATTGTCCGATTAGTGATATTCCTGTTCTTAGATGATTAAACCGTTACTTTTACCCGGTATTAGTTAGAAAAGCATGATTAGATAGGATTTAACTGTCTAATTGCCTAATTGCCTTACTTGAACTTCTTGATATTTGTTGGCACTAGTTTCGGTGAAGTTATAGTTAATCATATTATATTTTTCTCTGTGTGTTTCTTTATTCGTTGTGTTGGTGGACTGCGGATTCGATTCCCGGAGATCCCAGGGCTGTGGGTTCGATTCCCAGAGACCCGGAGTGATATTGTTTGTGGACTGCGGGTTCGATTCCCGGAGATCCAAGGGATGCGGGTTCTATTCCCGGAGACCCGGAGTTATTGATTTATTATTTAGATATGGACTGCGGGTTCGATTCCCGGAGATCCTGAGATCATTGAGACACATCTTGAGGTATTGAGGCATGGGCTGCGGGTTCGATTCGCGGAGACCCAGAGATACTGTTATTGGGACTGCGGGTTAAATTCCCGTAGCTCCTGGATTGTTGGTCATAGAGTGGGACTGTGTGTTCAATTCCCACAGGTCCTGGACTTGCTGATTTAGTTTTGTTACTTGTTGTTAGCTTAATTGTAGCGGGTTGCCGTAATCACTTTATTGTTGCTATTTCAGATTTATTATTATTTGAGCTGCTTATTATTGTTATTGTCATTTTGTTATTGTTCTCTCAGTACGGCCCCGACCTTCCTCGTCACTACTCCATCGAGGTTAGGCTTTGCACTTACTGAGTACCGCCGTGGTGTACTCATGCTACTCTTCTGCACACTTTTGTTGTTGATAATAGGCGAAAACTAAGTAGTTTAGCCATTATTTATGCGTCCATTTAATTATGATCCAATAACATAATTTATGAATTTGATAAGATATAAGCTATTAATTTGTGATTTGTACAATGTGCAGAAAAGGAGCTTATATCTACCATTGGAAATGTTATGGCACAATTTTGGAGCAAAAACAATCCTTCGGACTTGAGTCTTTACGATCAAGAAACAAGCTTGAATGAGAAATTCTCCCAGGTGCGCGAAGTGGTCACTTCGCGCATAAGAAGGATTAATTGGGCTACAGATGCGCGAAGTGCCCACTTCGCGCACCACTTCGCGCAGGCACTTCGCGCAGAGTAGTCCGGTTAATTTTCATTTTTCTAAGGTTGAAAATGAAGGGACACATAATTCCACTCAAAGTTAATTAATGCAACCTTATATTATGGAGAAGATCAGATTTTTAGCATTATTGGAGGAGAGTGGAAAATTACTATTCATCTTAGAGAGAAGATTTTGAGAGAAAACTAATTGAGAGTGTTCTTGAAGCCAAGGAAGGAGTTGAAGATCAAGTTTTGAAGTGCAACAAATTAAAGAGTTCATCTAAACCTTCATCTTGTATTTTTCTTTGTAGTATTTTAGACATCAATATTATTGATTTTAGTATGAACATGAGTAGCTAAACTCTCTAGTATTCTAGGGTCATGGATGTTAGTTGATCTTGTTATTTGAAGCTTAGATTGATTTTATTGAAGTTATTAATATGGGTTGTTTATTTGATTTTGATCTTAATTATTTTACTGCGTAGCTAACAGTGAAATATTATCTACGAACTTTGAATTAAACTTGACAAAGGAAATTCTTGGTTGCATATAAAATCAAATAGAACAAGATTTGAATCTCGGGCATCGAGTGAAAGATTTGCAATTAAGATAGATATATACTTAATTGCCTTGTTTGGTTAAATAATAAGAGTTTGAAATGCATTCTTGTTAATATTAATATCATAGAAATATAGATATTGATTTAACTTGGATAGATTCATAAGAACTCGAAAGATTCTTATGAATATTATTAATCTTATAATCAATAATCCAGATAATTAAATAAATTGATTCTAAGTAGAAAAATAGCACGATTACTAGCAAGTCCATGACCCTGGAATATATTTATCCAAATTGTTATAAGCATAAATTGTAATTGGTGTAGTAATTTTGCCTTGAATTATTGTTCTATTATTAAGAAGTTTTATATATATCTTGTGATAGTCTAGCTTGAATTGATAACTAATTTAGTCTAAATCAGTCAATAAGTTAATCACAATTCCTCGTGGGAACGATACTCTACTTACTACTATATTACTTGTCGATCGCGTACACTTGCGTGAGTGTTTTGGTCGCAACAAGTTTTTGGCGCCGTTGCCGGGGAATTTAAAATTAGCTCCTTGATTGTTTTACTATTTTGTAGTTGTTAATAGAAAATATAAAAAGAAATTTTCATCTATTTGTTTGTGTTATACAGGTTCTTCTCTTGAATGCGGAGGAGCAGAAGCACAAACAATCTCTTCCCATTTGATCCTGAAATTGAAAGAACAATTCATAGAACAAGGAGAGAGTGGGAAGCTCAATATAAAACAGGAGGAGAGTTGAAGATTCAAATTCAACCACAGCCAACAGTGATGGCAGGAAATGAGGAACGAGCGGTGATTGAAGCCGCAAGACCCAGTCTGGCTAATATGACTCATGCTATTGTGAAGCCTGATATTACTGGGCACTTTGAGTTGAAACAATATATGGTGCAGCTGATTCAGTCTACAAGGCAATTTGTGGGTCTACCTCATGAAGATCCACAAAGACATATTCAGAATTTTTTGGAAATTACGGATACTTACAATTATCCAAATGTTTCCAAAGATTATGTAAGGCTGACACTTTTTTCCTTTTCTCTGCTTGGGGAAGCTAAAGAGTGGTTAAACAAGGAACCATCAAATTCAATCCGCACATGGGATGATCTAGCAAGGAAGTTCTTAATCAAGTTCTTTCCTACTAAAAAGAGAAAGATGCTGAGGAGTCAAGTTCTTGGGTATGAACAACGTTCTGGCGAAACACTTCGTCAAGCTTGGGAAAGGTACAAGAAGCTACTCAGGGACTGCCCTCATCATTGTCAAACAGACGAGGTGTTAGGTCATACGTTTGTTGATGGGTTAGATGAAGCTTCACAAATGAATCTTGATTCCGCTTGTGGAGGAAGTTGCATGACAAAATGTTACACGAAAATCCAACTCTTGTTAAATACATTCACTTCAAATGATAATAACTGGCAAGGTGATGGAGATTCCAGAAAGGCAATGAAACAAAAATCAGCAGGGGTGCTTGAGCTGGATGATGTATCCGCAATGAGAGCTGAAATTGCAAGGCTATCCAACCAGATGACAAGGATGACAATGCAACAACCTCAACCCATGCAACAGGTGCAACAAATGACTATTTGCTGTGAAATGTGTGGTGATAGCCATACAAGTGATATGTGCCCAACGAATCCAAAATCTATTTATTATGTGGGACAACAAAACAGAGGCCCAGCAAATCAGCACGCACAGTATGGAAATTCCTACAATGCAAATTGGAGGAATCATCCTAACTTCTCATGGGGAGGAACCGCAAGGGGGATTTAATCAACCTCAGAGACCACCTCAGCAGGTGGAAGAAAGTACAAATGATTTGCTGAAAAGTTGTTGATCGACAATCAGCAGCTCAGAACTGATGTTAGGAATCTAGAAAGCTTAAAGATCCCGGTAGTTTTACAATTCCTGTGCGTATTGGTGATATCGATGTAGGCCGGGCTCTTTGTGATTTGGGGGCGAGCATAAATTTAATGCCCTTGTCATTGTTCAAACAATTGGGTCTTGAAGCTCCTAGACCAACCACTGTGATGTTGCAGTTAGCAGACAGGTCCATAGCACACCCTGAAGTGGTGATAGAAGATGTATTGCTGCAGATTGGAAAATTCATCTTTCATGCTGATTTCATCATTCTTGATTATGAAGCAGATGAATTGGTGCCAATCATTCTAGGGCGACCTCTGCTAGCTACCGGTGATGCGATCATTAAAGTGAAAGAAGGGAAGATAATTCTAAGGGTTGATGATGAGGAAGCGGTGTTTAAGGTATACAAAGCAATTCAACTTCCTTGTCAATACGAGGAACTTTCTATGATATCGGTGATTGAGAATGATGAACAAAATTGTGATTCAAGTGTGTATCTCAATGATTCATTAGAGAAAGCACTTACAATATTTGATAATTTGGCAACTGATGAAGAGGTTGAAGAGATGATTTACATCCTCGATACATCTTGTGCATACTTGCAAGGAACATATCCTTTTGAACCGTTGAACAGGCCACATGGACCTCCTCCAAAGCCATCAATTGAGGAAGCCCCGAAATTAGAGCTTAAACCACTACCATCTCACTTGCATTACGCTTATTTGGGTAGTTCTGATACATTGCCTGTTATCATTTCTTCTGATTTATCTGAATTGCAGGAGGAAAAATTGCTAAGAGTATTGAGAGAGCACAAGAGAGCCATTGGGTGGACAATGTCAGACATAAAAGGTATTAGTCCTGCGTTTTGCATGCATAAAATCCTAATGGAGGAAGGATACAAACCAAGTATAGAACACCAACGTCGCCTCAATCCTAACATGAAAGAAGTGGTAAGGAAAGAGGTGATCAAATGGCTTGATGCAGGTATTGTATTTCCTATCTCTGATAGTAAATGGGTGAGTCCAGTTCAGTGTGTTCCTAAGAAGGGAGGTATAACTGTGATAGTTAATAATAATAATGATTTAATACCAACAAGAACTGCCACAGGGTGGAGAATTTGTATTGATTACAGAAAACTGAATAATGCTACCAGGAAGGACCACTTTCTTCTCCCTTTCATGGATCAAATGCTTGATCGATTGGCTGGCCAGGAGTATTACTGCTTCCTGGATGGTTACTCTGGGTATAATCAAATTACTATAGTCCTAGAGGACCAAGAGAAGACCATTTTTACGTGTCCTTATGGCACGTATGCGTTCAAAAGAATGCCCTTTGGTCTTTGCAATGCACCTGCGACATTTCAAAGGTGTATGATGGCCATTTTCACTGTTATGGTCGAGAGATTTGTAGAAGTATTTATGGATGATTTCTCTGTTTTCGGATGCTCTTTTGATAAATGTTTAACTAACCTCGATAAAGTGCTAGCTAGATGTGAAGAGACCAACTTGGTCCTAAACTGGGAAAAATGCCATTTCATGGTAAGAGAAGGTATTGTCCTAGGACACAAAGTGTCCAAGAGCGGATTGCAAGCAGACAAGGCAAAAGTGGAAGCAATTGAAAAATTGCCCCCACCCATATCTGTTAAGGGCATACGCAGTTTTCTAGGCCATGCAGGATTTTATCGAAGATTCATTAAAGATTTCTCAAAACTTTGATCTCCTCTTTGCAGGCTCCTTGAGAAAGATACACCATTCAAGTTTGATGATGCTTGTCTGAAAGCATTTGAAGAGCTTAAAAGAAGATTGGTCACTGCACCAATCATTGTTGCTCCAGATTGGGAATTGCCTTTCGAATTAATGTGTGATGCAAGTGACATAGCCGTTGGTGCTGTGTTAGGACAGAGGAAGGAGAAAATTTTTTACTCCATTCATTATGCGAGCAGAACTCTAAATCCCACTCAAATTAATTACACTGGCACAGAGAAAGAATTACTTGCAGTAGTATGGGCATTTGACAAGTTTAGATCCTACCTAGTAGGAACTAAAGTCATAGTCTATACTGACCACTCGGCTATCAAGTATCTATTTGCAAAGAAAGATACAAATCCAAGAATAATCCGATGGGTTCTTCTTTGCAGGAATTTGACCTGGAGATATGTGATAGAAAAGGTACTGAGAATCAAGTGGCAGATCATTTGTCCAGATTGGAAAACAGAAGTCATGTGATTAAAGGAGACTCAATAAAAGAAACGTTCCCAGATGAACATCCGTTGGCCATCACATCTAATGAAACTCCATGGTATGCTGACTTTGTAAATTATATTGCAAGTGGAGTGATGCCATCAGAAATCACAGCGGATCAACGGAGAAAATTATTCCATGATGTGAAATCATATATGTGGGATGAGCCCTTTCTCTACAAACAATGTGCTCACCAATTGGTAAGAATGTGTGTACCTGAAGAAGAAATGAATGCCATCTTGCATGACTGTCATTCTTCTTCATATGGAGGTCATCATGGTCGAGATAGAACAGCACAAAAGGTTCTCCAATCAGGTTTTTACTGGCCATCCTTATTTAAAGATGCTCATGCGTTTGTTAAAACTTGTGACAGGTGTCAAAGAATAGGTACAATCACAAAGAGAAATGAGATGCCTTTGCAGAATATTTTGGTGGTTGAATTGTTTGATGTATGGGGAATTGACTTCATGGGACCATTTCCAGGTTCTAATGGTCATAGATACATTCTGGTTGCAGCAGACTATGTGTCTAAGTGGGTTGAAGCCATTGCTCTTCCTACGAATGATGCAAAAGTTGTGGTAAGTTTTGTTAAGAAATACATTTTCACACACTTTCGAACTCCAAGGGTGTTGATAAGTGACGGAGGAACACATTTTTTCAACAAACTATTTAAAAATGTTTTATCAAAATATGGGATAAAACACAAAGTTGCTACTGCGTACCACCCTCAAACGAGTGGTCAAGTTGAAGTATCTAATCGAGAGATAAAACAGATTTTGGAGAAAACAGTTAATGCAAACAGGAAGGATTGGTCTGTTAAATTAGAAGATGCTTTGTGGGCTTACCGAACTGCATACAAGACTCCAATAGGTACTTCTCCATACAGGTTAGTTTATGGAAAGGCATGTCATTTGCCTGTTGAACTTGAACACAAAGTTTATTGGGCAATCAAAAAGTTAAATGTGGATATGGATTTAGCTGGTGAAAAAAGGCCGCTACAACTCAATGAACTTGATGAGTTTAGATTGAATGCTTATGAAAATGCCAAGTTGTATAAAGAAAGGACCAAGAGATGGCACGATAAGCATATCCAACATCGGGAGTTTGAGCCGGGGCAACAAGTTCTGTTATTCAATTCTAGGTTGAAACTCTTTCCGGGAAAGCTCAAATCCCGTTGGTCAGGACCTTTTATGGTGGTAAGTGTGAGTCCCTATGGAGCAATAGAATTTAGGGACCAAAACTCAAGTGACACTTTTCTGGTGAATGACAAAGAGTGAAACATTATTGGGGTGGTGACGTTAATCGTCATAAGACCTCGATTGAACTCAATGATGTTTGATGAATTGTGGAGTCGTGCCGCGACAGTAAATCAGGCGCTTATTTGGAGGCAACCCAATAATAGCGATAATTGTGTGTTAATTTTTGTTAGTGTGTTATTTTCTTCATTTTTTGTTTGGGTGTAAATTGTGTGTTGATGATTGTAGGACAACAAGGAGGGATGCTAAGGTATTACTTCATTGTTTGTTTGTTAAAAAAAAAATATTTTTTTTTTTTCATCCACCCAGTTGCGCGAAGTCGTGCGCGAAGTCATCACTTCGCGCACACTTCGCGAAACTTAAGCAGAATGCTCAAATGTTGTGCGCGAAGTTGTGCGCGAAGTGACCACTTCGCGCAGAATAGACGGAGTGTGTATATACTTAGTTTATTTTTGTTTTAACCGAAACTCTTCATATTTCTTCCAATTTTTCTCTCCACATACCCTAAAATCTCCTCTCTTCTCCAAACCCTAACCTCAAATACCATAATTCTTCTATCAATTGCTCTAAAACTCTTCAACAGTTAGTAAAAGCTCTTCATCCTTGGTAAAAATTCATCCCAATCCCATCAAGGTAAGAACCCTAAACTTTTAATTTCTTTATTTTTTTTATTTCATTTTTTTTAATTACTCATGACTTTAATTTGTCAAGATAGTTGATATATATGTTAGAAATTATAGGTTGTATAATGTTTTTGTAGTATTTATGTTGTTTATGATAAATTAGAAGTTCTTGTTCAAACTTAGAATAGTTGAGCAATGTTAATAGAATTTAGCATAGTTTGATATACTTTTGGGGTTAAATTTGTGTATAAATGGGATGGGTAGGACCTGAATTGGTTATAGCTGAATTTTGGTTGGGAAATCCCTAACCAATGCATCAACAATAAGGATGAATTAGGCTTGCCCACAATGTGTTTGAGGAAAGTCCTCAAAGAAGTTTGATAGAGCAATTTTAATCAATTTTGCGTGTGAATTCTGAGTAACCGCATTGAAACACATTATCTATTCATCTTAGATTAATGTGTCATTATCTTGTAGGAATTATGGCACCAAAAAGACGATTAATTTCAGGAGCATCTTCCAGCCGATCACGAGCCAATCCTGCAACCAATTATGATTCAAGAAGGTTTACTTCGCCCGAAACTCAAACCCGGTTCACCAACAAAAGGACAAAGAAACCGATTCCAGAAAGGGGCATTGATGCTAAAAATCTTCAAGAAAAGTGCCCTAACATGTACCAAAAGTTGATTGAACGGGGGCTTCAAGTCTTTATCAATGAACCGGTGACTACAAATGAAACAGTAGTTCGCGAATTCTACGCGAATGTACCTGAACATCAAAATAACATTGTGACTGTGCGCAGAAGACAAGTCAATGCCTCAATTGAGGCAATTAGAGCAAGTTACAATTTACCTGATGCTGTGCCAGAGAATGAAGATTTCTATGAGTATGGAAAATGTCCAGCTAATGCAAAATGGGAAAGATTCATCTCAAAGATTTGCATCCCGGGAGTTGAGATAGAATGGATAGAGAGTGGTGACAAAATTCATTCATCTTCTCTAACTATAGAAGCAAAAACCTGGTTTTATGTGATAAATTGTCACGACCCGGATTTTCCCCCAACATCGGGATCGTGATGGCGCCTACTCGTGGTAGCTAGGCAAGCCTCTTTATTCACCCTATCCTGTTTTTAACAATACTTCATACTCAATTTAACAACCAAAATCATAATATTAATTAAACAAGTGCGGAAGACTTTATAAAAATAGAAATAAGTAGTTTCAAGGTAACCGATACTGAAATCCTCTACCCAAGACGTGGAGTCACCAACTCACGAACTAGTACTGAATACTACACATAAAAGTCTGAAAGAAATATAACATAATCTGTTTGTCTCGGAACAAAGAGACTACAGCTTAATAACATACGTAAAAGAAGAGACGTCGGGCCTGCGGACGCCTGCAAGCTACCTCGGTCTCAATGTGCTCATCTCCCACGCAAAAGATCTATTGCTGCTGCTCCTGATCGAAACCTGGACCTGTGCAAAAACGCACAGAAGTGCAGTATCAGCACAACCGACCCCATGTGCTGGTAAGTGCGTGGCCTATCCCGGCGAAGTAGTGACAAGTCTAGGACCAGACACCCACATAAACCTGTGCAGTTCTATATATGTGTATACCACAAGATAACGAGAAATAACCAAGTAATAACGCAATAAGGAATATCTCGAAAGAACTCAACAATTAACAACAGTTAATAAGTCCACAAGGAAAACAAAGTATAATGGAAAAACAAGTAATATCAAGTCAAGGAATGGCAAGTAGTTGCACGACATCACCCTTCGTGCTTTTACTCTCATCCTCACCAAATAAGCAAATAAAGTGCACGGCATCACCCTTCGTGCTTTTACTCTCATCCTCAACAAATAGCAAATAAAGTGCACGGCATCACCCTTCGTGCTTTTACTCTCGTCCTCAACAAATAGCAAATAAAGTGCACGGCATCACCCTTCGTACTTTTACTCTCATCCTCACATCCATGGTACGGCATGATCCTTCGTACATGGTTCAATAACAAGGTACGGCATGATCCTTCGTGCATAATAAATAACATGGCACGGCATTAACCTTCGTGCATAATCAATAACAAGGCACGACATTAACCTTCGTGCATAATCAATAACAAGGCACGGCATTAACCTTCGTGCATAAACAATAAATCAATGCACGACATTAACCTTCGTGCATAAACAATAAATCAAGGCACGACATCACCCTTCGTGCATTATCACTCATCCTCACCAAGATAACAATCACAGTTAAGGGCAGAGAATGAAAACAACAAATCATGAACCGTCCCGGCAAAGGACACAATAATCATCACAACAAAGTCCCGGCAAGGGCAATCAATATCTCACTTCAACACAAGTCCCGACAAGGGAGAACAATAACAATTCTACAACCCGGCAAGGTTTCAACAATTTATCTTCAAATATGTCTCGCAACAAGTATTAACAACGACTCACGGTCATGCTAGACGCCAGTGTATGGATGCTCGTCACCACAGCCCATACACCGCACTCGATCACATAGCACATAGCACATAATCCTATTCCCTCAAGCTAGGATAGAACAAACACTTACCTCGAATGTTTACGAACAATTCAATCTGTGGCAATGCCTTTTCCTTTCAAATTTGGCTCCAATCCAATCGTATCTTTATATTGATGAATAAAGCTGAAAATTTGCAACTCAACTGAAATATCAAAGCAACAGTCCTTGGATTGAAATGCCGAAATTGCGAACCGGAACCTCAAATTACCATCGGAAACTCGAAACCCAAACGCAACCACATCTGCTCAATTGCATTCTTCTGACTGGCAGAGGCCATTATTTACCACCGACATTGACAGCCCTGCTCATGAACTGAGACCAAACTGATATCCCAATTCCTAACATCACTTTACGTGGAATAAACTCTCTCCTCTTACCAACAATTCTTGACTTTGCAAAAGAATAAAATAAGTAAAAAACAAAAACTGAATTGGTAGTCATTATTGGAGCCGAAAATGCGCAAACATCCGCCAAAGTTGGCAGCCTTTGTTTTGAAACCCATTTGCTACTATTACCAATAAACTATAATAAATCAAATCAAAAAAGTTTATTAAGTGAGAATGCCAAAACAAAAAGGACTCAGCTATTGATGGAATTGCATATGCCCCAAAGACCAATCTTATTGCTAGTTACGTATTGAAGAAGTTAGACTTGGTCAAGGCTGCCCAAATCTCGATCATCTCTTTCACGCTTTGTTTTCTTTCCTTGTGCAGGTTTCGGCTGATATGGGTTAGAGATCTGGTGGCCGCCTTTTGTCTAATGAGAATGAGGAGTGTTTGATCCGGCCCTCTTTTTTAAATTGTATGGTTGTCGCTTTCTTTTTTTTTGTCTAGGGCTAGGAATTGAAAATTTCATAAAATATCAATTTTAGCAATTTAGGTCCGAAATACGTCAAACGACATCCGTGTTTTACCAAACTTTACAGGGAGTGCTTAAACAATATATAAGACTTGTACCAGGCATCAAAACTAAAATACGAGCCCGATACCATAGTCTTTCAATTAATTTTCCTTTAATAATTACAGCAAAAATAATTTCTCAGAAAAATCCATAACTTAGGCTCTAGGCCTCAAAATTCGACTCCGGACGCATGTCCGAGTCCCATATTTTCCTACGGACCTTTCGGGACCGTCCGTCTTTGGGTCCGGGTCCGTTTACCAAAAATGTTGACCGAAGTCAACTATATCAATATTAATATCATTTTTCTTCAAATTTCTCATAGAATTCATATGTTCTATCACAAAATCTTTCCGGCTACATGCCCGGATCATGCACGTAAATCGAGACAAACATAGAATGAGGTTTTCAAGGCCTCAAAAGTGCGGGACAAGTGAGGAAAATAGGTGATGACCCTTTGGGTCGTCACATCCTCCACCTCTAAAATAACCGTTCGTCCTCGAACGGACAAGAGAAGGAAGTACCTGAGTCGGAGAACAAATGTGGGTAGCAGCCCCGCATATCAAACTCGGACTTCCAGGTCGATGCCTCAGGAGGCTGACCTCTCCACTGAACACGCATAGAAGGAAAACTCTTCGACCTCAACTATTGAACCTGCCGGTCTAGAATGGCCACCGGCTCCTCCTCGTAAGATAAATCATTGTCCAATTGGACAGTACTGAAGTCTAACACATGTGTGGGATCGTCGTGGTACCTCCGAAGCATAGATACATGAAAACTGGATGTACGGCTGATAAGCTAGGTGGCAGTGCTAGTCTCTAAGCCACCTCTCCCACTTGGTCCAGAATCTTAAATGGACCAATATACCTAGGACTGAGCTTGCCTTTCTTCCCGAACCTCATCACGCCCTTCATAGGCGATACCCGGAGCAATACCCGCTCACCAAATATGAAATCCACATCTCTGACCTTACAATCCGCATAAGTCTTCTGTCTGGACTGAGCTGAACGCAATCTCTCCTGCATAGTCTCGACCTTGTCTAAGGCCTCCTGAACTAAGTCTGTACCCAGCAACCGAGCCTCTCCCGGCTCAAACCATCTGACTGGAGACCAACATCGCCTACCATACAATGCCTCATACGGAGCCATCTAAATGCTAGACTGGTACCTGTTGTTGTAGGAGAACTCTGCTAATGGCAGAAACTGGTCCCACGAGCCTCCAAAATCAATGACACAAGCTTGAAGCATATCCTCTAAGATCTGAATAGTCCTCTCGGACTAACCGTCCGTCTGAGGATGGAAAGTTGTACTCAACTGAACCTGTGTGCCTAACTCCTGTTGGACCGCTCTCCAGAAATGCGAGGTAAACTACGTACCCCGATCTAAGGTAATAGACACCGGCACCCCATGAAGGCGAACAATCCCCCTACTGTAAATCTCTGCTAGCTTCTCCGATGAGTAAGAGACAGATACTGGAATGAATTGTGCTGACTTGGTCAGCCTATCAACAATGACCCAAATAGCATCAAATCTCCTCCGAGTCAAGGGAAGTCCAGTGACGAAGTCCATTGTAATCCGCTCCCATTTCCACTCGGGAATTTCAATTCTCTAAAATACACCCTCAGGCCTCTGATGCTCATATTTCACCTGCTGATAATTTAGACACCGAGCGACTTACGCAACGATGTCCTTCTTTATCCTGCGCCACCAATAGTGCTGCCGTAAGTCCTGATACATCTTCGCGGTGCCCGGGTGAATAGAATATCGCAAACTATAGGCCTCTGCTAAGATTAACTTTCGAATCCCCTCAACATTGGGCACACACACTTGCCCCTGCAATCTCAATACTCCATCATCATCTAGAGTTACCTTCGTGGCACCTCCCCGCTGTACAGTATCCCTCAAGTCACGCAAATGAGGATCATCAAATTGCCTCTCACGGATACGCTCTAATAGAGAAGAACGAGCGACCGTGCAGGCTAACACCCTGTTAGGCTCAGAAATGTCTAATCTCACGAATCGGTTGGCTAAGGCCTGGACATCTAGAGCAAATGGTCTCTGACTGACCGGAATGAATGCAAGACTACCCATGCTGGCAGACTTTCTACTCAATGCATCGGCCACCACATTGGCCTTACCTGGGTGGTATAGAATAGTAACATCATAGTCTTTTAGCAACTCTAACCATCTCCGCTGTCGTAGATTCAACTCCTTTTGCTTGAACAAGTACTGTAGGCTTTTGTGATCGGTGTATACCTCACACGTCACACCATATAGATAATGCCTCCAGATCTTCAAGGCATGCACCACTGCTGCTAACTCAAGATCATGAACTGGATAATTCTTCTCATGTATTTTTAGCTGTCTCGAAGCATAAGCGATAACCTTACCATCCTGCATCAATACCGCTCCAAGCCCTGTACGAGATGCGTCACAATAAACTATATAAGGTCCTGCACCCGTAGGTAGTATCAACACTGGCGCGGTGGTCAAAGCTGTCTTAAGCTTCTAAAATCTCGCCTCACACTCCTCTGACCACTGGAAATTGACACCCTTCTGGGTCAACCTGGTCATCGGGGCTGCAATAGAAGAAAACCCTCTACAAATCGACGGTAGTAACCTGCTAACCCCAAGAAACTCCGGATCTCAGTCACTGAAGCTGGTCGAGGCCAATTCTGGACTACCTCAATCTTCTTTGGGTCCACCTGAATACCTTCCACTGATACAATGTGACCCAGAAATGCTACCGAACTCAACCGGAACTCACATTTCGAAAATTTGGCATATAGATGGTTATCCTTTAGAGTCTGAAGAACCACTCTGAGGTGCTGCTCGTGCTCTTCCCGGCTGCGGGAGTATACCAGTACGTTATCCTTGGGTACTATCACGAGCCAGTCTAACTAGGGCATGAACACCACTTACTTACACACATAACCGTGACTTTGGCGAAAAGAGTCGTCCCTAAATTACAACATTGCCAATTAACTACGTGTTGTCAAATACCTTATTCTACAAATCCCACTTTACTCAGAATGGGGTATGGAGAACTCGTGATTATTTTTTTTTTGAATTAATGAGTCATATATACGCACCTGGGTGCTCGTCTGAAAGGCTAAGCTCAACGGTTTCAAAATAGAAATGGCTATATATGAATAGAAACTATACAAGAATTGTCAAATAGTCCTAACGGACATGACTCTTATTACGAATGCAATACGAAAATATTAATTTCATAAAAGAAGAATTTTAAACACATAAACTCTTACTACCAGGACCCAGTCCTCATATGATATCCACCGCAGCTTGAAGCTCGGCTTAGAAATATTTCACATTATGCCAAAAATTGGAGGATTTCATCCTCAACTCTGAATCACAGTGCTTGCACATCATATCATCTGAATTTTTTTTTCATTTCCTTTGTTTCTTCCTTTCAATAATTGTCCGTCAAAGATAATCACGACATAAAATGAGCTCTCATACTGATAGGGCGCACAATTAACGATTAAAATTAGATATCCCGAAAATTATATCAAAACCCACTGTAATAAGTAATATAAGGTCACTCTTAGCCTCATGGATATTTTAGTGACTAACACCTAATATTAGGGATGTCTATCCTCATGTAATATTTCAATGTGAGTATTTCCATAAGCAGATTTGATGATTACGATGCTCACTCATGAATGGAGCATGTTAAAAGGACTCGTCTAAACTTTCTTTCAAAAACCAAATCAAATTAAGGGAAAATTATTCTGTCTATAACAATCTGAATTATACGTGTGATGACCACATCTTGTGTAGTGACCTCCCTCATATCATAAAAAATTATATCAATGGCTGGGTCTCCACCTCTAAAATTTTCACCTCTACATCTGGCTGGCCATGTAGGATAATTATTAACTGCAATGGAGCGTGTAGCCTGAGTGATTTCCTAAAATTGTATTTCTCCAAAATTCCACATCCACAACAATTCCTTTAAGGCTTAGTTAACTTATTGCTCATGACAATATATATTCGGAAACAGTCATTGTGACCTGGTACAACCGTTCAGATAGCATATACTACATATTGCAGAGAATCTCGCGGGTGACGTCTTCAGAACATTTTCTTAAAATAGAGTTTAGTGGATAGCGTTGCATTGGCCGGCTTGCCCTCTTCGTGGACTTGTTGCAAACATCGATAGCCAATTTCCTCTTTTTCTATGTTGGCTTAACACTGCTGAGCTACCCCATTTACTCACATACCCTTCGTTATTCTCTAGGGCGATTCTTACCCCATGAAAGGAACGAACCTTAAATATGTATAAATTATTCGGAGGACCTTTCCCCACCGTATATATGCATCCCAATAGTTCACAATATTTGTCCTTCACAACTCCAACAAATCCACCGGACGTCAAGGTCCTTGAAACCCGACACGATGCATTAGGTGATCTCCTGATATAATTGCATCTTCCGTTGGAACCACAACTGGTGTAGTAAATACATTATCTTCCCACTACTTCTGTTTGCCATCCGAAACACCGTAAAATCAACCCTCTCACATTCGACTATTCCCACGTTCTGTAATTCCTCACAACAACGGTCAAGCACAATCCTATGGGTCCTCAAAAGATGCACAGCTAAAGGTGGTAGGGAAGAGTTTGGTGAAACCTATCCGACCTCCGTAAAACTTTTGAAGGCGTAGTTGATCTATCACCAGCCTGTGCCATTGTTCAGCTGAAGAAGCGGTACGTGACTTCGCCATCCGTGGGAAGACAAGAGTAGAAATTCAATTTAACATTTGAAGAATGAATTCGCACGATAAGAAAGAACAAATGAGAGACTTTTTCCTAACTCAATAGACTCTGGAGGACAAGTACAGACGTCTCCGTACCTACCTCTCAAACTCTACTAAGCTTGTTCGTGAGTGGTGAGACCTATGTAACCTAGAGCTCTGATACCAACTTGTCACGACCCGGATTTTCCCCCAACATCGGGATCGTGATGGCGCCTACTCGTGGTAGCTAGGCAAGCCTCTTTATTCACCCTATCCTGTTTTTAACAATACTTCATACTCAATTTAACAACCAAAATCATAATATTAATTAAACAAGTGCGGAAGACTTTATAAAAATAGAAATAAGTAGTTTCAAGGTAACTGATACTGAAATCCTCTACCCAAGACGTGGAGTCACCAACTCACGAACTACTACATGAATACTACACATAAAGGTCTGAAAGAAATATAACATAATCTGTTTGTCTCGGAACAAAGAGACTACAGCTTAATAACGTAAGTAAAAGAAGAGACGCCGGGCCTGCGGACGCCTGCAAGCTACCTCGGTCTCAATGTGCTCAACTCCCACGCAAAAGATCTATTGCTGCTGCTCCTGATCGAAACCTGGACCTGTGCAAAAACGCACAGAAGTGCAGTATCAGCACAACCGACCCCATGTGCTGGTAAGTGCCTGGCCTATCCCGGCGAAGTAGTGACAAGCCTAGGACCAGACACCCACATAAACCTGTGCAGTTCTATATATGTGTATACCACAAGATAACGAGAAATAACCAAGTAATAACGCAATAAGGAGTATCTCGAAAGAACTCAACAATTAACAACAGTTAATAATTCCACAAGGAAAACAAAGTATAATGGAAAAACAAGTAATATCAAGTCAAGGAATGGCAAGTAGTTGCATGGCATCACCCTTCGTGCTTTTACTCTCATCCTCACAAAATAAGCAAATAAAGTGCACGGCATCACCCTTCGTGCTTTTACTCTCATCCTCAACAAATAGCAAATAATGTGCATGGCATCACCCTTCGTGCTTTTACTCTCGTCCTCAACAAATAGCAAATAAAGTGCACGGCATCACCCTTCGTACTTTTACTCTCATCCTCACATCCATGGTACGGCATGATCCTTCGTACATGGTTCAATAACAAGGCACGGCATGATCCTTCGTGCATAATCAATAACATGGCACGGCATTAACCTTCGTGCATAATCAATAACAAGGCACGACATTAACCTTCGTGCATAATCAATAACAAGGCACGGCATTAACCTTCGTGCATAAACAATAAATCAAGGCACGACATTAACCTTCGTGGATAAACAATAAATCAAGGCACGGCATCACCCTTCGTGCATTATCACTCATCCTCACCCAGATAACAATCACAGTTAAGGGCAGAGAATGAAAACAACAAATCATGAACCGTCCCGGCAAAGGACACAATAATAATCACAACAAAGTCCCGGCAAGGGCAATCAATATCTCACTTCAACACAAGTCCCGGCAAGGGAGAACAATAACAATTCTACAACCCGGCAAGGATTCAACAATTTATCTTCAAATATGTCTCGCAACAAGTATTAACAACGACTTACGGTCATGTTAGATGCCAGTGTATGGATGCTCGTCACCACAGCCCATACACCGCACTCGATCACATAGCACATAGCACATAATCCTATTCCCTCAAGCTAGGATAGAACAAACACTTACCTCGAATGTTTACGAACAATTCAATCCGTGGCAATGCCTTTTCCTTTCAAATTTGGCTCCAATCCAATCGTATCTTTATATTGATGAATAAAGCTGAAAATTTGCAACTCAACTGAAATATCAAAGCAACAGTCCTTGGATTGAAATGCCGAAATTGCGAACCGGAACCTCAAATTACCATCGGAAACTCGAAACCCAAATGCAACCACATCTGCTCAATTGCATTCTACTGACTGGCAGAGGCCATTATTTACCACCGACATTGACAGCCCTGCTCATGAACTGAGACCAAACTGATATCCCAATTCCTAACATCATTTTACGTGGAATAAACTCTCTCCTCTTACCAACAATTCTTGACTTTGCAAAAGAATAAAATAAGTAAAAAACAAAAACTGAATTGGTAGTCATTATTAGAGCCGAAAATGCGCAAACATCCGCCAAAGTTGGCAGCCTTTGTTTTGAAACCCATTTGCTACTATTACCAATAAACTATAATAAATCAAATCAAAAGAGTTTATTAAGTTATAATGCCAAAACAAAAAGGACTCAGCTATTGATGGAATTGCATATGCCCCAAAGACCATCTTACTGCTAGTTACGTATTGAAGAAGTTAGACTTGGTCAAGGCTGCCCAAATCTCGATCATCTCTTTCACGCTTTGTTTTCTTTCCTTGTACAGGTTTCGGCTGATATGGGTTAGAGATCTGGTGGCCGCCTTTTGTCTAATGAGAATGAGGAGTGTTTGATCCGGCCCTCTTTTTTAAATTGTATGGCTGTCGTTTTTTTTTTTTTGTCTAGGGCAAGGAATTGAAAATTTCATAAAATAACAATTTTAGCAATTTAGGTCCGAAATACGTCAAACGACATCCGTGTTTTACCAAACTTTACAGGGAGCACTTAAACAATATATAAGACTTGTACCGGGCATCAGAACTAAAATACGAGCCCGATACCATAGTCTTTCAATTAATTTTCCTTTAATAATTACAGCAAAAACAATTTCTTAGAAAAATCCATAACTTAGGCTCTAGGCCTCAGAATTCGACTCCGGACGCATGTCCGAGTCCCATATTTTCCTACGGACCTTCCGGGACCATCCGTATTCGGGTCCGGGTCTGTTTACCAAAAATATTGACCGAAGTCAACTATATCAATATTAATATCATTTTTCTTCAAATTTCTCATAGAATTCATATGTTCTATCACAAAATCTTTTCGGCTACATGCCCGGATCATGCACGTAAATCGAGACAAATATAGAATGAGGTTTTCAAGGCCTCGGAAGTGCGGGACAAGTGAGGAAAACAGGTGATGACCATTTGGGTCGTCACATAAATAGCAGGCTACTTCCTTCTAAGAATACAACTGAAGTTAACGGTCCCAGAGCTGCACTGATATGGTGTCTTGTAGAGAATTTGGCTTTTGATGTGGCAAAGATCATTCATGATGAAATGTTTATTAGAAGCCCAATTCGTAAGTATGGATTTTTCTTCCCATCACTAGTCACTTTACTTTGCAGGCAAGCACAGGTACCAGAGGATCCTGATGTAGATATAACTGTAAGGAAGGAATTTAATATCAAACCTAAGAAAGGTGGAGATGAAGAAGATAGCTATGAAGATGAAGAGAATGATGGAGGTAATCAACCAATGGACACAGACAGAGGAGAGCAAGCCCAACCTCCCAATGCACCAGCAGTTGCACTGCCAAGAGCAACATCATCTTCAGGAACTGCTGGCATGCCGAGCCACAACACATGGGAGCATGAGATAGGTGAATTGAGACAAACAGTAAACACGCTAAGCACCCGTGTGGAGGAAATAGCAGACCGACAAGTCAAGTCGAAAAAAGAATTTGTGGGATGGCTGCGAGCATTGGGGCGAGCTTGTAATGTCAACCTCGACACAGTGTCAGATCAAGAATAGATCGTCGGGGAAGTATTTTTATCTCTGTGTTTAAGGGTTGTAGTCATGGGGACATGCCTATTCTTAAGTGTGGGGTGTGTTTAGCATATTTTGATAGTTTCGGATATTAGAATTTTGTTTGTTTTGAAGTTTTGCTTGTTTTGAAGTTGATGGATACTAGATTAATTAAATTTGGTTGTCTTTGTTATTAAAATTTTTATTTTGAAGTTGTTTTTTTTATTAAAAAAAAATATTTTGTGAGGAGTTATGTCCTCTTTTCTTAATTTGTGATTAGTGTGAATATTTCCCCTTGGTTTTTTTTAGGCCACGATTTTTTTCCAAGGGTTTCAATTTGAACCGGGTATAGATAGATTTTTGTTTAGATATATTTTTTTTAGTTTTAGATAAGATTTTATCTTATGGTAATCCATAATGTTAATACACTTGAACATACCAGATCCTAGAGTATAATGCCTAGTTTTACTGGATTCTAAACTGAAAGTGATTTTATTGCATATTTACTACTGAAATGAATATTCACAACAGAGTGTCTTGATGAGTTGATCTTAATGAATCTTATGCCATGTGTGGAGAGATTTTTGATGAGTCCATGTAGTGTAATTGTGTCTAGAACTTGCCTAGTATGTGAATTGAAGCGAAATTTCAGGTGACACTCGGTTTTAAAAAATGATGTTAGGCTTTCCTTGATCTTTTTGAACTCAATTGCTCAAATCAAATAAAATCTACCCCTAGTTAACCATTTCTAGCCTTGAAACCTTTATTTGGTATCCACATTACAAGCCTATACCATTTTTGTTCTTAAGTGATATTTTGAACCCTTTAACCTCTTAAAGCACTTTAATTGTAAAATTAGCGCTAAAAGAAGTACAAAGGAATTAAGTGTGGGGTGGTTTGTGAACGGAACCAATGAAAGTGAGAAAGGTGCATTGAAATTTAATTTGTAAAAAAAGAAAAACTGTATAAATTTGTGTATATTGTTTTGTTAATGCCAGTGGAGTGTGAATTAGAGCAGTGCATAAAAGAAAGATGGAACACTGCTAGGAGTGAATTGATTGATTGATGCAATTGTTATTAAGATTGAAGAATTTGCGCTAAAAATTATTGAGTAATGTGTTAAAGTGCTTAGGAGTGCTAGTCACTAATCCCAAAATAAATCCTACCAGCCCCTTAACCCACATTACAACCAGAAGAAAAAGTCCTAATTGATTTTTGATCGAATAAGCCTGCATTAGTAGAGATTTACATTAAGGGCAAGCTTATGGTACCATTTGCATGCATGTGACTTCTTTTGTGAGTGTGAGTGAAACTTTCTTGTTGTAAATAATTAGGGAACTTTCTTGTACATATTGATATATGTAATGTTGATGAAATTGTGAGGGCATATGATTCGTGACAGATAAACAAGTCTTGATCTTTGTATAGAGTACTTCAAAGAAGTGTGAATATTGTGTAGCACTTGAAAGTTAGTCCAGAAACTAGAATTTTATATTACTAGGTGTGAGATATGATTCTTGTTCTAAGTGTAAAGCATTAAGGTAAAATGGTTTTGTTGATGACTCTTTTATAAGTATAGTGTGATTGCTCGAGGACTAGCAATGAATTAAGTGTGGGGTGTTGATAATAGGCGAAAACTAAGTTGTTTAACCATTATTTATGCGTCCATTTAATTATGATCCAATAACATAATTTATGAATTTGATAAGATATAAGCTATTAATTTGTGATTTGTACAATGTGCAGAAAAAGGAGCTTATATCTACCATTGGAAATGTTATGGCACAATTTTGGAGCAAAAACAATCCTTCGGACTTGAGTCTTTACGATCAAGAAACAAGCTTGAATGAGAAATTCTTCCAGGTGCGCGAAGTGGTCACTTCGCGCATAAGAAGGATTAATTGGGCTACAGGTGCGCGAAGTGCACACTTCGCGCACCACTTCGCGCAGGCACTTCGTGCAGAGTAGTCCGGTTAATTGTCATTTTTCTAAGGTTGAAAATGAAGGGACACATAATTCCACTCAAAGTTAATTAATGCAACCTTATATTATGGAGAAGATCAGATTTTTAGCATTATTGGAGGAGAGTAGAAAATTACTATTCATCTTAGAGAGAAAACTCATTGAGAGTGTTCTTGAAGCCAAGGAAGGAGTTGAAGATCAAGTTTTAAAGTGCAACAAATTAAAGAGTTCATCTAAACCTTCATCTTGTATTTTTCTTTGTAGTATTTTAGACATCAATATTATTGATTTTAGTATGAACATGAGTAGCTAAACTCTCTAGTATTCTAGGGTCATGGATGTTAGTTGATCTTGTTATTTGAAGCTTAGATTGATTTTATTGAAGTTATAATATGGGTTGTTTATTTGATTTTGATCTTTATTATTTTACTGTGTAGCTAACAGTGAAATATTATCTACGAACTTTGAATTAAACTTGACAAAGGAAATTCTTGGTTGCATATAAAATCAAATAGAACAAGATTTGAATCTCGGACATCGAGTGAAAGATTTGCAATTAAGATAGATATATACTTAATTGCCTTGTTTGGTTAAATAATAAGAGTTTGAAATGCATTCTTGTTAATATTATTATAATAGAAATATAGATATTGATTTAACTTGGATAGATTCATAAGAACTCGAAAGATTCTTATGAATATTATTAATCTTATAATCAATAATCCAGATAATTAAATAAATCGATTCTAAGTAGAAAAATAGCACGATTACTAGCAAGTCCATGACCCTGGAATATATTTATCCAAATTGTTATAAACATAAATTGTAATTGGTGTAGTAATTTTGCCTTGAATTATTGTTCTATTATTAAGAAGTTTTATATATATCTTGTGATAGTCTAGCTTGAATTGATAACTAATTTAGTCTAAATCAGTCAATAAGTTAATCACAATTCCTCGTGGGAACGATACTCTACTTACTACTATATTACTTGTCGATCGCGTACACTTGCGTGAGTGTTTTGGCCGCAACAAGTTTTTGGTTGTGCAGATCCAGGTACATCAGGGCAGGCCCATACTAGGTGATTCAGCAGCACACTTGGAGACCTCGAGGTATGATCTGCTACGTCCGCGGATCCGGAGGCCCTCCTTCTATTCTGATAGAATTAGAAGATGTTTTTCCTTCATTTTGTTGTTTTAGATACTCTTGACATATTGAGCCACAATTGTATTTCTTTTAGTCTGTGTTACCCGTGGGGTTCCGGGTCTTGGTGGTATTTTTATACAGTGTGTTGACGAGTGTATGTGCCAAGCGGCACGGATTACATTCCTATTTATATCGTTCTTCCGCTATTTCTTGTTTAAAGTTCATAAACTTGTATATTCCGCAATGTGTTAGGCTTACCTAGTCGCGGGGATTGGGTGCCGTTATGACATGTTCACGATTGGTGAACTAGGGTCGTGACATTAGTTCTGCAAATCTAAGTCTAGTTAATAAAACAGGCTAGTCCTGCAATCTAATCTGATTAAGCTAAGTGATAATAAAAGGCTACATTTTAAATTAGTCTAAGACAATTAAAAGAGGCTAAAATTGAAAGACTGTTGAGGTTAAAATCTGGCCAAGTCTCAAATGATTCAGAATATAATGGCCAGTACTTAAATAACAATAAACCTAGGATACCCCGACCATTAACTGGTCGGGTAAATAACTGTTGATACCCAATTTTGTCCTACCTTCCGTCTAATTAATTTTTTGGTGCTCCCTAGTCATTAATAATCTAATGCTCTATTTTTTATTTGTTACTTTCTATTACTATTATTGTTATAGTTATTGGAGAGATTATTATTATTATTATTATTATTATTATTATTATTATTATTATTATTATTATCTATTACTACTATTGTTGCTATAATAATGTCTTAGTAAAATTAACATTAATATAAATATAATTATTATTGGGTCGGTTTAATATATAATATTACATATGATCTAAGTTTTCCTTTTAGTGTTTTTGCGCGCTCGATCCTTTTAAAAGAATTGTTCTCACAAATAATATCATTCTTTGTTTATTACAAAAATAATATATTATATTAAATAATATTTTTATATATATATATATATATATATATATATATATATATATATATATATATATATATATATATATATATATATATATATATATATATATATATATGTGTGTGTGTGTGTGTGTGTGTGTGTGTGTGTATGATGCATATAAAATACACATTATATGATATAACATATAGTACTATATTATACACATTATATACTACTAATATTTTTGGAGTTTCGTCAAGTTGGAAAGATATGTTTACTTTTCTTTTGGTTACTTTGGATTATAAAGTATCAAGAATACTTCACGTAATTTTCTTTTTTATGTATTTGTTATTTTTTTATATTAGTTTTACTACCAAAATATGTATTTATTTATTTTATTGAGTCCAAGTTGCTAAGATATGGGACAAAATTAAATGAGAAATTTATAAAGAATACAATACTTTTTAGACTTATTTAAATTTTCTACAATTACTTTAATAAAATTACATACACTACAATTTATATCCTCTTTCCTTTTTAATTAAATATGTACAATTTTTTATATCCTAAAATCTCTCTATTGAGATTCTCTCTCACAAAAAAGAGATATCTCTTTAGAATCTTTCTCTCTGTCACGACTCGGATTTTCCCCCGTCATCGGGATCGTGATGGCGCCTACTCGTGGTAGCTAGGCAAGCCAATTCATTCAACATTATCATGTTCATATCATTATTTTTATACTCATACTTAATAACAAGAGAAATAATTACTCAATTTAATAAATGCGGAAGTCTTTCTAAATAGAGATGAATAATACTAAGGTAAAACACTGATGATATCCTCTACCCAAGATGTGGAGTCACCAACTCACGAACTACTAATGAATACTACATATAATGGTCTGAAAGAAAATGATAAATATCTGTCTGTCTCGGTACAATGAGACCACAACAAATAACATGGGTAAAATAGAAGAGACGACGGGCCTGCGGACGCCTGCAAGCTACCGCAGTCTCGAAATGCTCAATTCCTACGAATACTCTACTGCTGCTGCTGCTGCTCGAAACCTGGACCGGTGCAAAAACGCACAGAAGTGCAGTATCAGCACAATCCGACCCCATGTGCTGGTAAGTGCCTGGCCTATCCCAGCGAAGTAGTGACAAGCCTAGGACCAGACACTCACATAAACCTGTGCAGTTCTATATAGTGTATATTCCACAAAATAACAGAATTATCAAGTAACACAATTAACAAAGGAGTATCATGTTGGGGGAAACACAATCAGCAGCATATAATAAATCAGTAATGAGAATCAGAGTGCAATAAAAACAGCTATCACCAAAACAAGAAATTTAAATGGTTGCACGGCATCACCCTTCATGCTTTTACTCTCATCCTCACCAAATAATCAAATAAAAGTGCACGACATCACCCTTCATGCTTTTACTCTCATCCTCACCAAATAAGCAAATAAAAGTGCATGGCATCACCATTCGTGCTTTTACTCTCATCCTCACCAAATAAGCAAATAAAAGTGCACGGAATCACCCTTCATGCTTTTACTCTCATCCTCACATCCATGGCACGGCATGATCCTTCGTGCATGTTTTAAATAACAACGGCACGGAATGTTCCTTCGTGCATAATCAGTAAAAATGGCACGGCGTGATCCTTCGTGCATAATCAGTAAAACAAGGCACGTCATGATCCTTCGTGCATAATCAGTAAAACACGGAACGGCATGATCCTTCGTGCATAATTGGTAAAACAACGCACGACATGATCCTTCGTGCATAATCAGTAAAACAAGGCACGGCATCACCCTTCGTGCATTGTCACTCTTCCTCACCCAAATAACAATCACAGTTAAGGGCAAAAGAATGAAACAAATAATATGAACCGTCCCGGCAAGGGAAACAATAATCATCACAGTAAAGTCCCGGCAAGGGAAACAATAATCAACTTAACAATAAAGTCCTGGCAAGGGAAACAATAATCAACTTCACAATAAAGTCCCGGCAAGGGTTCAAGAATATGTCTTAAAAACATCCCACGTTAACTCACAATATATGTCAACAAAAGACTCACGATCATGCTAGACGCCAGTGTATAGATGCTCGTCACCACAGCCTATACACCGCACTCGATCACATAGCAATTAGCACATTAAATCCTATTCCCTCAAGCTAGGATAGATCAAACACTTACCTCGACGGCTTATAGTCCACTCAATCCTCAAGCAATACTTTTCCTTTCGAATTTGGCTCCAAATTAATCGTATCTATACACAATTTATTTAATATCATCAATTCTACTCAACTAACCAACCCAATTGCCTAATTAAAGTATTTTTAACATGCTGTCCAAAAATTGTAAAATCGACCCCGGGTCCGCTTGGTCAAAAATTCCGAAAATTATACCAATCGATTACTCGTCTTGCCACGAGTCCGTACATATAAAGAACACCAAAATTGGAGTCCGTTTGACCCCTCAAATCGACCCCTAAAGGTATCATAATTGCAGGCCTCAAAATCCTATTTTTCTGCTATTTTTATGAATTAAAGAATGGGATTGTGGTTTATAATCACCCATAAACGAGTTTTAATAATAAAATCACTTACCTCTTGTAACGACCCGGCCCGTCGTTACGGGAATTACCACCCCGTTACCTTGCATTTGCATATATTATGTTTTTAAAACAGTATTAGAGTATATCGGGTGAGTTAGGAGTGATTTGGATTGAAAATGAAACAAATAGCATGTTTGAAGAAAGCTTGAATATGAAAAGTCAACCAAGAGTTGACTATTGAGTTAGAGTGCTCGGAATCGGATTCCGATGATTCGACTAGTTCCGGGGGATCATTTATGACTTAGGAGAGCGATCGGAATTGAATTTGGAGGCCCGGTGTAGAAATAGGCTTGCTTTGGCTAAGGTTGAATTTTGGCGAAATCCGAACGGTAGGTGATATTTTGATCCGGGAGTCGGAATGGAATTCCGACAGTGGCAGTAGCTTCGTTAGGTGATTTTGGATGTGCCTGCAAAATTTCAGGTCATTCGGACGTCGTTTGGTCGGGTTTTTGATTGAATGTGTAATTTGGAATGTTTTAAGGAATTTAGGCTTGAATTCGATGCGAATTATGAGTTTTGATGTTGTTAGACGTGTTTTGAGGATTGGAGCAAGTTCGAATAAGGTATTAAGATGTGTTGGTATGATTGGATGAGGTCCCGGGGGCCTCGGGGTGTTTTCGGATGGTTAAACGGGAGAAAAACCATGGAAATTTCAGGTTGAGAGTTCTGGTTCTGTCATTTTCGCTCCTGCGGAAATATGGTCGCAGGAGCGAGTCCGCTGAAGCGGATATTGAGTCGCAGAAGCGGCCAAGGGCTAAGGGGGGGAGTATCGCAGAAACGGAAGGCTAGCCGCTTAGGCGGGTCCGCAGAAGCGGACACTTTGCCGCAGAAGCGGAAATTTCCGCAGGAGCGGTCGAGGCTTCGCAGAAGCGGACGCGCAGAGGCGGTCCGTATGTCGCAGAAGCGGAAATGGCCGGCTAGGCCTGGAACCGCTGAAGCGACCCTTTGGTCGCGGATACGGAAGCGTAGAAGCGGAAAATGTTCCGCAGAAGCGAAAATTGCTGTAAGTAAGTGTATCAGAAGTTAGAAAAATTTCAGAAACATTTTAACATTTGGGGGTCTCGGCTTAAGGGCGATTTTGGGCGATTTTGAGGAGGAAATCAAGGAAATCATCAGGTAATCAACTATGAACTCATATTATGATTAGTATTGATAATATCATGCAATTATATCATGAAAATGGAAGAATTTGGGGTAATTATGGAGGATTTAGCCCTAGTCTTGGACTTTAGAAAATCAAGGTTTTGAACGGGCAAATGGAGTCCGATTTTGGTAAAATTGATATGCTTAGACTCGTATTGAGACGAGGGTTCCAGAAATGTGAATTTCGTAAATTTTCGGAATGTGGGCCCGGGGCTCGGGTTTTGACAACTTTGGGAATTTTGATGTAAATTGAGTTGTATTGATTGGGTGTCGTCCCATTGGCCTAAACTGTTGTATTTTTTCTGTATTTGATCAGATTCTACGCGTGCGGAGCTTGATTCTCGTGGCAAGGGCATTGCGGAATAGTCGTCGCGCTGTATTGAGGTGAGTAATAGATGTGGGTGATGACCGGCGGGTTCGAAACCCCGGTATACCACTTTGTGACGCTGTATAGCGGCGAGACACGCACACTCTTGAGAGTGCGGGGTCGATCATGAATTGGAGACTATATATTAGTCCAACCTGTTGATACTGTATTATTGGCTATTCTAGAGCCGTCGAACCTCCTTCTCGGATGGTTGCATATATATATATTGTGATAATGGCTACTCTTGAGCCGAGGAACCCCCTTCTTGGGCGGTTGATTATACATGTGGGCCGTGAGCCAGTTATTGGATCCCGCGAGGATCGTTATCATTGTCTTATCATATAGACATGCTAGTTTACTACTAGTCCGCAGCTATTTTTGTTATTATACTAATTCCAATCTCTGGAACTTGATATTACTGTTTTCCAACTGAAAAATGATAAAAGAGTTTTCAAAAACTACTTTTGAGCCTGCGAGGCCGTATCTGCATATTAGCCGACTAGTAGTGGATCGGGCTGCACGCCGCAGCAAGATATATGTTGGATCGGACTGCACGCCGCAGTGATATCTCTATGAGATGTGCTTGGGCTGTAGGAGCCCCTCCGGAGTCTGAACCCCCACAGTGAGCACGGGTACCCAAAATTGGAGTCGGGCTACACGCCGTAGCGGTCATATCATGCATTGCATTGCATTTAGCTACATCTGCTAGCTAGCTGTTATGCTATTTATTGGTATTTGTTGGTACAGGTACAGTGAAGATTGATTCTATGACAGGGTAGCTGATTATAGCTTTACATAGTGCTTTATTGCGGATTTCTTATCTGCGCTGTCTTACCCTTGTTTATTACCACCGAGTCTGGCAGTACTCATTTTACTCCCTGCACCTTGTGTGCAGATCCAGGTACCTCTCAGCAGTGATCCAGTAGCTGTGCGAGGCGACGTTTGTGGATATTCGAGGTAGCTGCAGAGTCCGCAGGACCCGATATTCCTTCTTACTGTCTTTTGATTTTGTATTGACATTTCTTTCCGCACTTGGTATTTTGTAAACCTTTATACATTCATATTCTTTAGAGGCTCATGACTCTTGACCCTTCGGTCTATGGGAGTTGATGTATTATGGGACTTGGTTCCCCGTTTTCGTTATATATATATCTCTGTTATTTCTTGAATTAATTTGCTTAAATGGGTTAAAGAGAGCTTCTAGCTCCGTGGTTGATATGGATTGGTCAGGCTGGCTTAGCAATATGCTGGGCGCCATCACGACCGGATTTGGGGTCGTGACAAGTTGGTATCAGAGCCTAGGTTTACTAGGCCTCATGAGTCTTGAGCCGGTTAGTAGAGTCTTGTGGATCGGTATGGGGACGCTTGTACTTATCCTCGGGAGGCTGCGAACCTTTAGGAAACACTTCACTTTTCTTGAACTCGGTCGTGCGATCTTGTTGTTCCGAGAACTGAACTTCTATATTCTATTCTCTCGTAGATGGCGAGAACGCGAGCATCAGGACGAGGTGGACGACCTCCATTGCCACCTGTTAGAGGCCGTGGGTGCGGTCGTACTAGAGTTAGAGGTAGGGCGACTGAGGCAGTGCAGCTGACCCGCCTGTTGTACCAATTCGGGAGCAGCCCCCGGTGGTTGAAGCTCCAGCAGTCCCGGTTCGGGGCCGGACTATATCTATTGCTATTCCCGGTCTTCGGGAGACTCTTGCCCGGATATTATCGGTGTGTTCCGGTTTGGCTCGAGTAGTTTCAGAGCTACCGCTACCGTAGCGACATCTCGGTCGGGGGTGGTCGGCGGACCCTGCAGCTCGCACACCGACCCGGTTGTTCGGGGACTTCGGACGCCAGGAGGTCGTCCCCGCTCGGTGGTTGCACCGGTTATTCCTCCGACTGCACCAGCTCCAGCTCCGAGCATATGGTTGAGGTTATGCCCGAGGACGAGCAACGTCGTCTTGAGAGGTTTGGTAGACTTCAGCCACCCCATTTCGGTGGCGTTGAGGGCGAGGATGCCCGGGGTTTCTTGGATAAATGTCAGAAGATGTTGCGTACGGCTGGTATTCTTGAGTCCGGCGGAGTTTCATTTACTACATTTCAGTTCACCGGTCCCGCATTTGATTGGTGGGAGGAGTTTGAGAGGCGTAGGCCGGCAAGAGCAGCACCTCTCACATGGCGGCAGTTCTCTACTCTCTTTCTAGAGAAATATGTACCTCGGTCTCGTCGCGAGAAGCTACGTCGCCAGTTCGAGTGGTTGGTTCAGGGCGACATGTCTGTGACCCAGTATGAGCTCGGATTCACACGGTTGGCTAGGCATGCCACATGGATGATCCCTAATGATAGGGAGAGGATCAGGAGGTTCATTGATGGCCTCAATTACTCTATCCGCATTCTTATGACCAGCGAGCGAGTTCTGTCATCATCGTTTGAGCAGGTAGCTGATATGGCACGCTCCATTGAGGCGGATCGTCGCCGAGAGAGAGGAGCGGGAGGCCAAGAGGCCTCGTGGTTCTGGCAGTTTCAGTGGTGCTCCATCTAGAGGGCATTCCCAGCAGAGCAGAGGTCGCTCATCTAGACCTTCTCATTCAGAGGCCGCCCAGAGCAGAGCGGAGGTTCTTATGGTCGTGGTCGACAGGGATTTCAGCAGGGTCAGTCATCGCTTGGTGCCCTCCCAGCCCAGAGTGCAGCACCTACTTCTCCGGCACCAGGTGCATGTTATGAGTGTGGTGAGTTTGGCCACATGAGGAGACATTGCCCTCAACTACGTAGGGGCAGGACTCAGCAGAGGGATCAGCCCTCCTCTTCAGCACCATCTCAGTCTAGTAGAGGTGGAGGTCAGTCTTCTCGTGGTCGCCCCAGGGGCGAGGAGAGATCTGGTGGAGCCCAGGCACGGTTCTATGCACTTCCTGACAGGCGTGATGCAGTTGCCTCCGATGCTGTGATTACAGGTATCATTTCTGTCTGTCACAGAGATGCCTCGTTCTATTTGATCCAGGGTCCACATATTCTTACGTGTCCTCTTATTTTGCACATCATTTGGGTGCGACTCGTGGTAGTCTTGATTTACCCGTTCATGTATCCACCCCGTGGGTGATACGATTGTTGTGGATCATGTCTATAGATCCTGTGTTATATCTATTGGGGGTCTCGAGACCCAGGCAGATTTGTTATTGTTGGGAATGGTGGACTTTGATGTTATATTGGGTATGGACTGGTTGTCTCCGTATCATGCTATATTGGACTGTCATGCTAAGACGATTACGTTGGCCATTCCTGGTATTTCTCAGATTGAGTGGCGGGGTTCGACCGATTTCGTCCCTAGCCGTGTTATTTCGTTCTTAAAAGCTCGGAAGATGGTTGAAAAAGGGTGTTTATCGTACTTAGCTTTTGTGAGAGATGTGGGAGCTGAGACTCCTAGCATTGATTCTGTACCTGTTGTGAGGGACTTCCCAGATGTATTCCCCTCAGACCTGCCGGGCATGCCGCCGGACAGGGATATTGATTTTGGCATTGACTTGGTGCCGGGCACTCAGCCCATTTCTATTCCTCCGTATCGGATGGCACCGGCTGAGTTGAAGGAATTGAAAGAGCAGCTCCAGGAACTCCTAGATAAGGGGTTTATTCGGCCGAGTGTGTCGCCGTGGGGTGCACCAGTCCTGTTTGTTAAGAAGAAGGACGGATCTATGAGGATGTGTATTGACTATAGGCAGCTAAACAAAGCAACGGTGAAGAATAAGTATCCTCTGCCTCGTATTGATGATTTGTTTGATCAGCTCCAGGGAGCTAGGGTGTTCTCGAAGATTGATCTTCGTTCGGGCTACCATCAGCTGAAGATTAGAGAGTCTGACATTATGAAGACTGCATTCCGGACCAGATATGGTCACTATGAGTTCCTTGTGATGTCGTTTGGGCTGACCAACGCCCCAGCAGCATTTATGCATCTGATGAACAGTGTATTCAGGCTGTATCTTGATTTATTTGTAATCTTATTCATTGATGATATACTTGTCTACTCTCGTAGCCAGGAGGAGCATGCTCGGCACTTGAGTGTTGTATTGCAGAGATTGAGAGAGGAGAAGCTGTATGCCAAGTTCTCCAAATGTGAGTTCTTGCTTGAGTCCGTGGCATTCTTAGGGCACGTGGTGTCCTGTGATGGTATTCAGGTAGATCCGAGGAAGGTCGAGGCAGTGCAGAGTTGGCCCAGACCGACCTCAGTTACTGAGATCCGTAGCTTTCTGGGATTGGCAGGGTATTATCGCCGATTCGTTCAGGGATTCTCTTCTATTGCTTCACCCTTGACTAGATTGACTCGGAAGGGTGTTCCTTTCTTATGGTCCGAGGAGTGCGAGGAGAGCTTTCGGAAGCTCAAGACAGCACTGACCACAGCACCAGTCTTGATTCTACCGACAGCTTCAGGTTCTTATACTGTATATTGTGATGCCTCAGGAGTGGGCATTGGTTGTGTGTTGATGCAGGAGGGTAGGGTCATTGCTTATGCCTCTCGTCAGCTAAAGCCCCACGAGAAAAACTACCCTGTTCACGATTTGGAGTTAGTTGCTATTGTTCATGCCTTGAAGATTTGGAGGCATTATCTATATGGTGTATCTTGTGATGTATATACAGACCACCGTAGCCTTCAGCATTTGTTTAAGCAGAAAGATCTAAATTTGAGGCAGCGGAGATGGCTTGAATTGCTTAAAGACTATGATATTACTATCTTGTATCATCCCGGAAAAGCCAATGTAGTGGCTGATGCATTGAGCCGGAAGGCTATTAGTATGGGCGGTTTGGCGTATATTCCAGTTGGGGAGAGACCCCTAGCAGTTGATGTTCAGGCGTTAGCTAACCAGATGGTAAGGCTGGATATTTCTGAGCCCAGTCGGGTGATGGCTTATGTAGTAGCTCGTTCTTCTTTATATGATCGTATTCGAGAGCGCCAGTATGATGATCCACACTTACTTGTCCTTAAGGACGGAGTTCAGCATGATGATGCTAGGGATGTCACTATTGATAGTGATGGTGTGTTGCGGATGCAGGGCCGGATATGCGTGCCCAATGTTGACGGCCTTCGTGAATTGATATTGGAGGAAGCCCATAGCTCGCGGTATTCTATTCATCCAGGAGCCGCGAAGATGTATCAGGATTTGAAGCAGCATTACTGGTGGAGAAAGATGAAGAAAGATATTGTGAGCCATGTGGCTCGGTGTCTTAACTGTTAGCAGGTCAAGTATGAGCATCAGAGACCTGGTGGTGTATTCGAGCGTATTGATATTCCGGAGTGGAAGTGGGAAAGAATAACTATGGACTTTGTTAGTGGACTCCCTCGGACAGCGAGGAAGTTTGATTCAGTTTGGGTGTTGGTGGATAGGTTGACCAAGTCAGCTCACTTCATCCCAGTGTGTACTACCTATACCTCAGAGCGGTTGGCAGAGATATTCATCCGTGAGATAGTGAGATTGCATGGAGTTCCTATTTCCATTATATCGGACAGAGGTACCCAGTTCACATCTCAGTTCTGGAGGACATTTCAGCGAGAGTTGGGTTCACAGGTAGAGTTGAGCACAGCATTTCATCCACAGACGGATGGGCAGTCCGAGCGTACTATTCAGATATTGGAGGACATGTTGCGTGCTTGTGTCATTGATTTTGGTGGTTCATGGGCTGATTATTTGCCTTTGGCGGAGTTTGCTTATAATAATAGCTATCAGTCCAGCATTCAGATGGCGCCGTATGAAGCTTTATATGGGAGGCGGTGTAGGTCTCCAGTTGGTTGGTTCGAGCCCGGCGAGGCTAGGTTGTTAGGGACAGAGTTAGTCCAAGATGCTTTAGATAAGGTGAAGGTGATTCAGGAGAGACTTCGCACAGCTCAGTCGCGTCAGAAGAGTTATGCAGACCGGAAGGTCCGAGATGTGTCTTATTCAGTAGGTGAGAAGGTGTTGTTGAAAGTTTCGCCTATGAAGGGTGTTATGAGGTTTGGAAAGAAAGGGAAGTTGAGCCCAAGGTTTATTGGACCTTTTGAGGTGCTTAGGAAAGTTGGGGAGGTGGCTTATATGCTTGCTTTGCCACCCGGTTTGTCGGGAGTTCACCCGGTGTTCCATGTATCTATGCTCGGAAGTATGTCGGAGACCCGTCTCATGTGTTGGACTTCAGCACGATACAGCTAGATGAGGATTTGACTTATGATGTGGAACCAATAGCCATTTTGGGTCGACAGGTTCGTAAACTGAGATCTAAGGATATAGCTTCAGTGAAAGTGCAGTGGAGAGGTCGTCCTGTGGAGGAAGCAACTTGGGAGACCGAGCAGGAAATGCGGAGCAGATATCCACACTTATTTGATGCTCCGGGTATGTTTCTTAACCCGCTCGCGGACGAGCGTTTGTTTAAGTTGGGGAGAATGTAACGACCCGGCCCGTCGTTACGGGAATTATCACACCGTTACCTTGCATTTACATATATTATGTTTTTAAAACAGTATTAGAGTATATCGGGTGAGTTAGGAGTGATTTGGATTGAAAATGAAACAAATAGCATGTTTGAAGAAAGCTTGAATATGAAAAGTCAACCAAGAGTTGACTATTGAGTTAGAGTGCTCGGAATCGGATTCTGATGATTCGGTTAGTTCCGGGAGGTGATTTGTGACTTAGGGGAGCGATCGGAATTGAATTTGGAGGCCCGGTGTAGAAATAGGCTTGAATTGGCTAAGGTTGAATTTTGGCGAAATCCGAACGGTAGGTGATATTTTGATCGGGGAGTCGGAATGGAATTCCGACAGTTGCAGTAGCTTCGTTAGGTGATTTTGGATGTGCCTGCAAACTTTCAGGTTGAGAGTTCTGGTTCTGTCATTTTCGCTCCTGCGGAAATATGGTCGCAGGAGCGAGTCCGCTGAAGCGGATATTGAGTCGCAGAAGCGGCCAAGGGCTAAGGGGGGGAGTATCGCAGAAACGGAAGGCTAGCCGCTTAGGCGGGTCCGCAGAAGCGGACACTTTGCCGCAGAAGCGGAAATTTCCGCAGGAGCGGTCGAGGCTTCGCAGAAGCGGACGCGCAGAGGCGGGCCCTTTGTTCGCAGAAGCGGAAATGGCCGGCTAGGCCTGGAACCGCCGAAGCGACCCTTTGGTCGCGGATACGGAAGCGTAGAAGCGGAAAATGTTCCGCAGAAGCGAAAATCGCTGTAAGTAAGTGTATCAGAAGTTAGAAAAATTTCAGAAACATTTTAACATTTGGGGGTCTCGGCTTAAGGGCGATTTTGGGCGATTTTGGGCGATTTTGAGGAGGAAATCATCAGGTAATCAACTATGAACTCATATTATGATTAGTATTGATAATATCATGCAATTATATCATGAAAATGGAAGAATTTGGGGTAATTATGGAGGATTTAGCCCTAGTCTTGGACTTTAGAAAATCAAGGTTTTGAACGGGCAAATGGAGTCCGATTTTGGTAAAATTGATATGCTTAGACTCGTATTGAGACGAGGGTTCCAGAAATGTGAATTTCGTAAATTTTCGGAATGTGGGCCCGGGGCTCGGGTTTTGACAACTTTGGGAATTTTGATGTAAATTGAGTTGTATTGATTGGGTGTCGTCCCATTGGCCTAAACTGTTGTATTTTTTCTGTATTTGATCAGATTCTACGCGTGCGGAGCTTGATTCTCGTGGCAAGGGCATTGCGGAATAGTCGTCGCGCTGTATTGAGGTGAGTAATAGATGTGGGTGATGACCAGCGGGTTCGAAACCCCGGTATACCACTTTGTGACGCTATATAGCGGCGAGACACGCACACTCTTGAGAGTGCGGGGTCGATCATGAATTGGAGACTATATATTAGTCCAACCTGTTGATACTGTATTATTGGCTATTCTAGAGCCGTCGAACCTCCTTCTCGGATGGTTGCATATATATATATTGTGATAATGGCTACTCTTGAGCCGAGGAACCCCCTTCTTGGGCGGTTGATTATACATGTGGGCCGTGAGCCGGTTATTGGATCCCGCGAGGATCGTTATCATTGTCTTATCATATAGACATGCTAGTTTACTACTAGTCCGCAGCTATTTTTGTTATGTTGCCAATTCCAATCTCTGGAACTTGATATTACTGTTTTCCAACTGAAAAATGATAAAAGAGTTTTCAAAAACTACTTTTGAGCCTGCGAGGCCGTATCTGCATATTAGCCGACTAGTAGTGGATCGGGCTGCACGCCGCAGCAAGATATATGTTGGATCGGACTGCACGCCGCAGTGATATCTCTATGAGATGTGCTTGGGCTGTAGGAGCCCCTCCGGAGTCTGAACCCCCACGGTGAGCACGGGTACCCAAAATTGGAGTCGGGCTACACGCCGTAGCGGTCATATCATGCATTGCATTGCATTTAGCTATATCTGCTAGCTGTTATGCTATTTATTGGTAATTGTTGGTACAGGTACAGAGAATATTGATTCGATGACAGGGTAGCTGATTATAGCTTTACATAGTGCTTTATTGCGGATTTCTTATCTGCGTTGTCTTACCCTTGTTTATTACCACTGAGTCTGGCAGTACTCATTTTACTCCCTGCACCTTGTGTGCAGATCCAGGTACCTCTCAGCAGTGATCCAGTAGCTGTGCGAGGCGACGTTTGTGGATATTCGAGGTAGTTGCAGAGTCCGCAGGACCCGATATTCCTTCCTACTGTCTTTTGATTTTGTATTGACATTTCTTTCCGCACTTGGTATTTTGTAAACCTTTATACATTCATGTTCTTTAGAGGCTCATGACTCTTGACCCTTCGGTCTATGGGAGTTGATGTATTATGGGACTTGGTTCCCCGTTTTCGTTATATATATATCTCTGTTATTTCTTGAATTAATTTGCTTAAATGGGTTAAAGAGAGCTTCTAGCTCCGTGGTTGATATGGATTGGTCAGGCTGGCTTAGCAATGTGCTGGGCGCCATCACGACCGGATTTGGGGTCGTGACACCTCTGTGATACCCACTGATTTTCTCTTTTAAAGATCGCCTCAGAACCTTCTTCCCGTTCAAAAATTGGAAAAGAACCCGAACTGTTCATTATAGGTATACGGTTCACGCGTTTTACTACTCCCAATGGATTCCTTGTGAAATTCTAATGAATTTAGGCTTTTGAATCACTCAATTTGACCTTATAATGAAGGAGATATGTAGGTTTTAAGATTTGCAAATAGTGCAGGTTTTTAATACGCCGTCGGGGGCAGTTTTGCGTCATTAACCTGAAAATCTGGGCAACCTTAGTAAAATGGCCATAAAATCCTCATACGATACCTAAATTCGATGATTCTTTTTGCTACAGGTCCGTAATTACGATACAGATCTAATGTTTCATTCAAAACAGTAATCGAAGCTCATTTAGTCAATATGATATTATTTATGCTTGAAGAAACGATGTCGAAGCATAAGAAAACGAGCATAACGCAACCCAAACATATCCGAAACACGTCAAACGATGTCCAATTTTTACCAAACTTTACATGAAATGCTTAAACAATATATAAGACTTGTAACGGGCATCGAAACAAAAATACGAGCCCGATACCTTGGTCTTTTAATCAATTTTCCTTTCAATTTTCATTAATAATTTCAGGAAAATAATTTCACGGAAAAATTCATATCTTGGGCTCTAGGCCTCGAAATTCGACTCCGGATGCATTCCCGAGTCCCATATTTTCCTACGGACCTTCCAGGACCGTCTGATCTCGGGTCCGGGTCCATTTACCAAAAATATTGACCGAAGTCAACTATATCAATATTAATATCAAATTTCTTCAAATTTTCTATAGAATTCACATATTCTAGCACAACATCTTTCCGACTACATGCTCGGACTATGCACGTAAATCGAGGCAATATAAAATGAGGTTTTCAAAGCCTCAGAAGCGCGGGACAAATGAAGAAATCAGGTGATGACCCTTTGGGTCGTCACACTCTCTCTCACCCAAAATTTAATATATATTAGGATATATTAATGATATATAATATATAATATAGATATAGTATACTAATAATATATATTTGGTATAATGTACAAATATAAATAATAAATGTGATATGTTAGTACTAATATAAATTATATATATTATGTATACTATGTATGTAAATAGAATATGTTATATATTTACTACAAATGTAAAACATATATTGATAACATATATTAACTGTATTATACGTACATAATATAAATAATATGCACTGAATATTGTTCCATATTAATATAAAAGGTATATATATATATATTGAAAAGTAAAGTGTATATATAGACTCATAGCTAAGGTACTTGCAAAGAAAGAAAAAAAAAAGAAATTTCCTACGGAAGTGTATATGTAGACTCATAGCTTTACGGATTGTATGAGTCAAATTTTCAGATCAACCCAAACAAGTTCAATTGCCTTAAATCTCCTAGCACTAACCCAAAAATCGAGCCCACTTCCCAATAAAGCCCAAGTTGATCCAACTTATTAGGGTTTATTTTTTCTTTCTCTAAGCAGTCTTTTAGCCTTAGCTATGTCTTTGTCTTCTTCTCCAGTTTGCCTAAAAATTAATCTCAAACAATCAAAGTACAATCTTTGTCCGTCCTATTTCAAGCAAAATAAGAACTTATCTCATCTGATTTTGGCGTGTATAGATGACCAAGAGATGATCCTCCCATTTTTACACTACAAGACTTGTCGAATCTCTCCGCCTCAGTCGAGATCTTACCATTTCGTGCAAGAACTGAGCGAATCACGTGAATCCTTACAGCTATGCCAACGTTCAGACTTGAACGACTCAGTTTGACTTCATTTGAAATCTGAAAATTCCAAATCCCACTCAAAAATTGAACCCTAGATCTTTTTTCCCTGTAAATACTCCTAAAACTTTCAGCCAAAGCATCTTTGGAGGATTGATTCGTGAAAACTAGTTTTAAATTCGATTTTGTCGTGAGGGAGTAAATCTGAAAATTTCTCAAAGCCCCAGCTTCACTGCTCCAAAAAAGGTCAGTTACTCCCAAACGCAAGTCATTTCTTTCTTTACGGATTGTATGTGACGTGCAATGGTTCATTATGTTAATTAGATGTCATAAGTTAAAATTTTCCCTGTGTAGAAATTATTCCATTAGGATTTAATTTTGGCGTTATATTAAAAGTATTGATTGATGAATGTTTTGACAAAATGTTTATATGAATACATAAGTTTTCAATTTTTGTGATGTCAATTCATGAATATAGATATCATGTCTAGGCTACTTATGATTGTTGGCATTGTTGTTTGTGCACTGTTGATTAAGAACACGTACAAATATCCCTTCTCTTAAAATATTAATTGGACATTAGTTTAAAATTCTCTTAAAGTTCACATCTCATATATCATTGAACAAGTTAATTGTTGTATCCCCCTATGTTTCTCTGTTGCATTACATGAGTCTTAGGCACTCTTGACTTGGAACCGTATTTAAAGATAATACTAATTTAAGAGGATTAACCACTGTAATGCATACTTGAGTATGGTATGAAGAAAAGTACTCTGTTAAAATGTCGTTATGCTTTTCGAACTCTAAAAAAAAGTGGATTAATCTATGTAATTACCGAAAAGGGAACTCAAATTTTTTTTTTCATTTGTTCATGTAACTTTAAATGACTTTTAAAGCATGATTGTTAGCCAATTAAGTATAACATATGGAACTGAATTTGTTTGGGGTAACGAAATGGAACATGGACTTTTAAAAAATAAAATAGTTGTGATTAAAGAGTATATTCTGTTACACTAATGTTGTTGTGAAGTTGTTTGTCTCAAAGTTAGTATGTCACCTGAGAATTCTTCATTTCTTTTCAAGTATATAAGATTTGATACATGTTTAAATCTTTCCTTGTTCTATGTGAAGGACCTTTTGGTTTAGCAATGGTTCAAAATTGAATATGCCGATAGTTTCTTATTCTGTTTATGTTACAACCCATATCCATACACGTTAGTTCATTCCATAAGTTAGATAACACAAATCCAAGAAGGAATTATCCTTGAGATGATAAGAAGTTAATCCGATTAATCTTAAGTGATACAAGGATGCATAAGGGTGATTAACAAGTATTAGAAGTTAAACGAATCAAGGATGCTGTAACTCGTACTTTTGGGTAAATCTATAGATGCTTAGTATACTTAGGAGGTCATGATTTAAGGTATCTGAATCATATAATATCCGTATCATAAGTCTTGAAGTCAAACGAGTTATGAAACAAAAGTCGACAAAAGTTGTTGCAACTTAGGTTCATAGTTTTACCTAAACTTTAGGTCAAATGTTATTAAGGTTTTCTCCCAATATACTTGGAATTACGGGGTGATATACCCACCAAATTGAAGATCTATGAGTCTAGTTTCCAACGCATTAAACGGTTTATCAATACGACATTGGAATAGAGGGATATAGACATTTTCGTGAGACTGCACAAGCTGCTAAGCGACAAGTAGGTGGGTCAGCTACTTGGTTAAATGTCGGCCCAAAAGAGGAAATTTCGGGTCAGAAAAGGAGCCCATTAAAAGGCTTATCTTCTTCAATATATCCCTCTTTATATTTCACAAATAACCAGACCTAAAACCCTGCAAACTTCCTCCCAAAAATTATCCACAAACCCTAATTGATTTTCCCTCTCTTTCAAGTTCAAATTGGGGGTAAACACTAGAGTTTGAAGAACCAAGTTAAAGGCTGAGTTATCCAACAACTAAGGTGAGTTTACTGCTATATTTCATACATTTATTCTGCTGTAAATTCATGATAATTCGTTATATACATGTAAGAACTCACGGGACGGTGATCGGAAGCCGTGAGTTCAAGTTATTCACTTGTAGCGGACTATTTTGTGGACTGTTTTATGTTGCTGTTGGGCTGCGTTTTTATTACTGTTTTGTGGAGTTTTGGAGGAGGCAGGGTGTGGAGAAATACCATATATATGTTGGTTTGTGGTCTGCTAGTTCTTCGTAATATTTTTGGGTCGTTTGATACGATTATAGTGGCCGTCATATGTATGATGTGATTAGGTTGTGTGTGGACTGTTTAGGGAGGCTCAATATGTTTATTATTAATGTTGTTTAGGCTGTTTGGTGATTGTTTTGAATGGTGTGAAGTCATATATATAGGGGAGGTGCTGTCCGTTTCATCACAAAATAGGTTGTGATTGGTACATAATAGTTGCGACGCTTAAACGTTAACGATAGTGTCATTTCTCCTATTGTAGACTAAGGAGTAGTGACATTTGCATAGCTTGAGGTTGTGGCAGTATATACAAGGTATGTGAGGCTATCCCTTTCCTTCTTTTGCACGACTCCGATTGTACATAATGTAATGAACGAGCTTCCAAAGATACTCTATTCTTAGAAGCTAGCAGTACTTACATTGTTTCCCTCTTATGGAACGATTGATGTTGATGTTGCTTCTCTTATTCTTATGTTATCAATCTTGTTGGTACTTTCTGATTCCTATAAGGTTCATAGTGAAGAGTTAGTTCTAATAAGGTGTACATAGGATACCGACCTTACGTCACTCCGAAAGGTCTACAAGGTGTTTCCATGAGTCGAGCATGCATTATATATATGTATCTATTTTACTCTACCAAGCCGCGCTATAGTCGGCCGGGTACGGCACCTATTGTGCAACCACTGATCAGTTGGGTTTTACCGAGCTCCACGTGGCCGGGTACGATTCTACCGAGCCTTATAATGGCCGGGTATGTTTTTACCGAGCCTATTACGGCCGGGTACGATATGATGATGATGATGCCCACAGAGGCGTATGTTTTAAAAGATTATGTATTTATACATATGTATCATGTATTTCATGTCAGTAGCCCTCAGAGGTACTCAGATGTTACAGGTTGTATATTCTCTACCCCTGCTCACATTGTTGTTCATATTTATGGTTCTCTGCCTTACATACTCAGTACTTTATTCGTACCGACGTCCTTTTATTTGTGGACGCTGCATGTCGTGCTGCAGGTCCTGATAGACAGGCAGGTGCAGCTCCCCCATCACAGTAGGTTGTCCAGTTCAGCGGTGATTGGCGAGATCCCTTCTCCGGACTTGCCTTGGTCTTGGTATGCATTTTTGTTATAGACATTATGGGTATGTCGGGGCCCTGTTCCGGCTATGTTGCATCACTTATGTTCCTTTAGAGGCTCATAGACAAATGTCGACTCATGTATAGTTTGGTATGCCTTGTCGGCTGGTTTTTGTTGTATAGTCTTTCATTTTAGCGTGGTAGCTTGTACAATATGTATATAGTTTCTTGATTGTCTGGTCATCCCATGTTATGTAGGTTCATGCAATCATATTTTATTGTTGGTTGTTCATGATCCATGTCTACCATTTATATTGGTCTCGTCAGCCCAAAAGATAATAAAGAAGGTTAGATAAAATGTACGTTGGTGCTCGGCAAGTATGGTCGGGTGCTAGTCATGGTCCTCCAGTTTGGGCTGTGAAAAACTTGGTATCAGAGCAAGTCTGTCCTAGGGATTGTCTATGAGCCATGTCTAGTAGAGTCTTGATTATGGATGTGTAGCGCGCCACATTTATAATCGGGAGGCTACATGACATCTAGGGTTGTTACCTTCTTCCCGAATCTAGATCGTGCATAGAGTTGAGTCGTAAGTGTTCGTCTCTAATATTCACCTTGTTTTCTTTCAGTGATGCCTTCGACTAGGAAACAAACAATTAGTAGACGACTTGATACAGCTGCGGGAGAGGGTACCGGTCAGGTGCCCCAAGACAGAGCAGGCCAAAGTGAGGCTTAGAGTGAGATGCCGTCTCATACCTCATCTACTCCGTCTCCTCCAGAGGATATTAGGTGGCACCCAGCACCTCCAGCTCCTCCGTCTGGCACTACAGACCAGGATATGCGGAGTGCTTTGCAGTTATTGACAAGCTTGGTAGCTGCTCAGGCTCAGAGGCAGAATATAGGTGCTGCTGATAACCAGTTAGTACAAGAGTTCGTGATTTTATTAATTTAGACCCTCCGGTGTTTACCGGATCAGACCCCAAGGAGGATCCGCAGACTTTTATTGACCAGGTTCATCGTACACTACGGGTTATGCATGTTAGTGATACAGAGGCAGTAGAGTTGGCTTCTTATTGGCTACGGGATTTAGCGGTTCTTTGGTATGATAGTTCGGAGAGATCCAGGGGTCCGAACGCTCCTCCAGCTGTGTGGAAGGATTTTTCTGAGGCCTTTCTTCGTCACTATTTGCCGGTTGAGATACGATGAGCTAGAGCTGATAAGTTCTTGAACCTTAGACAAGGTAATTTAAGTGTGCGATGGTATAGTATGCAGTTTGATTCTTTAGCAAGGTATGCTCCCCATATGGTGGCCGAGATGAGTGATAGGGTGTATTTGTTCGTGAACGGGTTGGGACCCCATCTGATAAATGAGTGTATGACAGCCTCCTTGGTAGAAGGCATAGATATTTCCCGTATTCAAGCTTATGCTCAGACCCTAGAGGATCGTAAGCGCCGGCAGAGGGCAGATAGGGAGCAGGATAGGGGCCAGCATAAGAGGGCGAGATTTGCAAGGTATTCTGATGACTTAAGAGGCAGCGCCAGGCCCCAGTCTTCGAGGAGTTCGGCGCCATCTGTAGCTAGTGCTCCTCCACAGTTTCGGAGGCCTCGATATGATCGATCCTATTCTGGTCCAGGTCAGAGTTCGCAGGCATCTGGATCGCAACATCACAGGGATACTAGTCAGACAAAACCCCCAACACCATGTTGTGATCAGTGCGGCAAGGCCCACTTTGGACTGTGCCGTCGAGGTTCCGATGCGTGTTATTCTTGCGGACAGCCTGGCCATATGATGAGGGATTGTCCTAACAGGGGAGGTGATGGTATGGCTCAGCCGACTAGATCTGTGTCTGGTTCTTCCTCATCAGTTCGACCTCCAGCATGGGGTTTTCAGCAGTCGACATGTCGTGGTAGAGGTAGAGGTGCAGGGCCGAGTTCGAGTGGTGCTCAAAATCGAACATATGCTCTAGTAGGTCGACAAGATCTCGAGTCGTCTCCAGATGTTGTTACAGGTATATTGTCTGTGTTTTCTTATGATGTATATGCGTTGATTGATCCGGGATCTACATTATCATATGTTACACCCTTTGTGGCTAATAAGTTTGGCATTGAACCTGAATTGATAAGTAAACCCCTTGCGGTATCTACTCCAATAGGAGATTCTGTGATTGCTAGAAGAGTATATAGAGGTTGCACTGTGATGCTTTGTAGTCGTCAAACCTCGGCAAATTTATTTGAGTTACAAATGGTTGATTTTGATGTGATACTGGGGAATGGACTGGTTGGCCTCATGCTATGCAAATGTTGATTGTCGTATGAAGATGGTTAAGTTTCAATTTCCTGGTGAACCCGTCATTGAATGGAAGGGGAACATTGCTACATCGAAAGGTAGGTTTATTTCCTATCTTAAGGCAAGGAAAATGATCTCAAAAGGTTACATTTATCATCTTGTTCGCGTTAGGGATGCGGAGGCGAAGCTGCCTACTCTACAATCTATCCCCGTGGTCAATGAATTTCCAGATGTTTTCCCAAATGAACTCCCAGGCCTTCCTCCGGAAAGGGAGATTGAGTTTAGCATTGATGTGTTGCCTGACACTCAACCGATCTCTATCCCTCCATATAGAATGGCCCCGGCAGAGCTGCGAGAGTTGAAGGCGCAGTTAAAGGACTTGCTGGATAAGGGCTTCATTAGGCCTAGCACTTCACCTTGGGGTGCGCCAGTCCTATTCGTGCGGAAGAAAGATGGGTCATTACGGATGTGTATCGACTATCGGCGGTTGAATAAGTTTACTATAAAGAACAAGTATCCACTTTCAAGAATTGACGACCTGTTTGACCAACTCCAGGGTGCCAAGTATTTCTCCAAGATTGACTTACGTTCAGGGTATCATCAGGTGAGGGTTAAGGAGAAGGATATTCCAAAGACGGCCTTTCGGACAAGATATGGGCACTTTGAGTTCTTGGTGATGTCGTTCGGGCTAACAAATGCCCCAGCAGCTTTTATGGATCTCATGAATACTGTATTCAAGCCCTATCTTGATGTGTTCGTGATTGTATTCATTGATGACATTCTGGTGTATTCTCGTTCGGAGGAGGAACATGCGAGCCACTTGCGGATAGTATTACAGATGCTTCAGGATCGTAAGTTATATGCTAAGCTCGCCAAATGTGAATTCTGGCTGAACTCGGTAGCATTCCTTGGCCATGTGATATCTGACGAGGGTATTAGTGTCGACACTCAGAAGATTGATGCAGTAAAGAATTGGCCGAGACCTACAACACCATCAGAAGTTCGTAGCTTCCTGGGGCTAGCAGGATATTATAGGCGATTTGTAGAAGGGTTTTCCTCTATATCAGCACCATTGACTAAGTTAACACAGAAAGCTACCAAGTTCCGGTGGTCTAACACTTGTGAACGTAGTTTTCAGGAGCTGAAGG
>JASVEL010006289.1:0-31809 GCA_032618575.1 Nicotiana noctiflora
TGGGTGACTCCATTGTAGTCGACCGAGTGCATCGTTCGTGCGTAGTTATATTTGGGGGTCTTGAGACCCCTGTTGATCTGTTGCTTTTAGATATGGTGGATTTTGATGTCATATTGGGGATGGACTGGTTGTCCCTATACCATGCTATTCTTGATTGCCATGCTAAGACTGTGACCTTAGCCTTGCCAGAATCACCCCGACTAGAGTGGAAAGGTACCTCAATCCACTCCGTTCGCACTGTTATTTCCTATGTTAAGGCTCGCCGCATGGTCGAGAAGGGGTGTCTAGCTTATCTGGCTTATGTTCGTGATTCCAGCGCAGAGGTTCCTTCCATTGAGCCAGTCCCTATTGCACGGGATTTTCCTGAGGTTTTCCTTCAGACCTGCCGGGCATGCCACCCGACAGGGATATTGATTTCTGTATTGATCTGGCACCGGGCACTCAGCCTATCTCTATTCCACCCTATCGTATGGCCCCGCCAGAGTTAAAAGAGTTAAAGGATCAGTTGTAAGATCTTCTTGAGAAGGGCTTTATCAGGCCCAGTGTTTCCCCCTGGGGAGCACCTGTGTTGTTTGTGAAGAAGAAAGATGGCTCGATGCGGATGTGTATTGATTACCGGCAATTGAACAAAGTGACAATAAAGAATAAGTATCCACCGCCGAGGATTGATGATTTGTTTGACCAGCTCCAGGGAGCGAGCGTATTCTCAAAGATAGACTTGAGGTCAGGCTACTATCAGTTGAAGATCAGGGCGGCTGACATTCCTAAGACAGCCTTTCGCGCTAGATATGGGCATTATGAGTTCTTGGTCATGTCCTTCGGGTTGACCAATGCCCCAGCAACATTCATGGAGTTGATGAATCGGGTATTCATGCCTTACTTAGATCTGTTCGTTATAGTCTTTATAGATGACATCCTGGTATACTCCCGCAGCCAGGAAGAGCACGAGCAACACCTCTGAGTGGTTCTTTAGACTCTGAAGGATAATCACCTATATGCCAAAGTTTTCTAAATGCGAGTTTTGGTTGTGTTCGGTTGCATTCATGGGTCATATCGTATCAGTAGAGGGTATTGAGGTGGACCCAAAGAAGATTGAGGTAGTCCAAAATTGGCCTCGACCAGCTTCAGTGACCGAGATCCGGAGTTTCTTGGGGTTAGCAGGTTTCTACCGTCGATTTGTAGAGGGATTCTCTTCAATTGTAGCCCCGATGACCAGGTTGACCTAGAAGGGTGCCCAGTTCTAGTGGTCAGATGAGTGTGAGGCGAGCTTTCAGAAGCTCAAGACAGCCTTGACTACAGCACCAGTGCTGATACTACATACGGGTGCAGGGCCTTATACAGTTTACTGTGATGCATCCCGTACAGCGCTTGGAGCGGTATTGATGCATGATGGTAAGGTTATTGCTTATGCTTCGAGACAGCTAAAAATACATGAGAAGAATTATCCAGTTCATGATCTTGAGTTGGCAGCAGTGGTTCATGCCTTAAAGATCTGGAGGCATTATCTATATGGTGTGACATGTGAGGTGTACACTGATCACAAAAGCCTACAGTACTTGTTCAAGCAAAAGGAGTTGAATTTGCGACAGAGGGGATGGTTAGAGTTGATGAAGGACTATGATGTTACTATCCTATATCACCTAGGTAAGGCCAATGTGGTGGCCGATGCGTTGAGTAGAAAGTCTGTCAGCATGGGTAGTCTCGCATACATTCCGGTCAGTCAGGGACCACTTGCTCTAGATGTCCAGGCCTTAGCCAACCAGTTCGTGAGACTAGACATTTCTGAGCCTAGCAGGGTGTTGGCCTGCACGGTCGCTCGTTCATCTCTATTAGAGCGGGTCCGTGAGAGGCAATTTGATGATCCTCATTTGCGTGACTTGAGAGATACAGTACAGCGGGGAGGTGCCACGAAGGTAAATCTAGATGATGACGGGGTATTGAGATTGCAGGGTCGAGTCTGTGTGCCCAATGTTGAGGGGATTCGAGAGTTGATCTTAGCGGAGGCCCATAGTTTGCGGTATTCTATTCACCCGGGCGCCGCAAAGATGTACTAGGACTTACGGCAGCACTATTGGTGGCGCAAGATGAAGAAAGATATCGTTGCGTATGTCGCTCGGTGTCTAAATTGTCAGCAGGTGAAATATGAGCACCAGAGGCCTGGTGGTGTATTCCAGAGAATCGAAATTCTCGAGTGGAAATGGGAGCGGATCACTATGGACTTCATTATAGGACTTCCTTTGACTCGGAGGAAATTTGATACTATTTGGGTCATTGTTGATAGGCTGACCAAGTCAGCACACTTCATTCCAGTATCTGTATCCTACTCATCGGAGAGGTTGGCGGAGATTTACATCAGGGAGATTGTTCGACTTCATGGGGTGCCGGTATCTATTATCTCTGATCGGGGTACGCAGTTTACCTCGCGGTTCTGGAGAATGGTCCAGCAGGAGTTAGGCGCCGAGGTTCAGCTGAGTACAGCTTTTCATCCTCAGACGGATGGCCAGTCCGAGAGGACTATACAGATTCTAGATTACATGCTTCGAGCCTGTGTTATTGATTTCGGAGGCTCATGGGACTAGTTTCTGCCATTAGTAGAGTTCGCCTACAACAACAACTACCAGTCTAGCATTTAGATGGCCCCGTATGAGGCGTTGTATGGTAGGCGATGTCGATCTCCAGTCGAATGGTTTGAGCCGGGAGAGGCTCGGTTGTTGGGTACATACTTAGTTCAGGAGGCCTTGGATAAGGTCAAGACTATTCAGGAGAGATTGCGTTCAGCTCAGTCCAGACAGAAGACTTATGCGGATCGTAAGGTTCACGATGTAGATTTCATGGTTGGTGAGCAAGTATTGCTCCGAGTGTCGCCTATGAAGGGCGTGATGAGGTTCGGGAAAAAGGGCAAGCTCAGCCCTAGGTATATTGGTCCATTTGAGATTCTAGACCGAGTGGGAGGGGTGGCGTACAGACTAGCTCTGCCGCCTAGCTTATCAGTCGTGCATCCAGTTTTTCATGTATCTATGCTTCGGAGATACCACGCCGATCCCACACATGTGTTAGACTTCAGTACTATCCAATTGGACAATGATCTATCCTACGAGGAGGAGCCGGTGGCCATTCTAGACCGACAGGTTCGACAGTTGAGGTCGAAGAGTTATCCTTCGGTGCGTGTTCAGTGGAGAGGTCAGCCTCCTGAGGCATCGACCTGGGTGTCCGAGTCTGATATGCGGAGCCGCTACCCACATTTGTTCCCCGACTCAGGTACTTCCTTCTCATGTCCATTCGAGGACGAACGGTTGTTTTAGAGGTGGAGGATGTGACGACCCAAAGGGTCATCACCTGTTTTCCTCACTTGTTCCGCAATTCCGAGGCCTTGAAAACCTCATTCTATGTTTCCTTGATTTACGTGCACGATCCGGGCATGTATCCGGAAAGATTTTGTGATAGAATATATGAATTCTATGAGAAAATTTAAGAAAAATAATATTAATATTGATATAGTTGACTTCGGTCAACATTTTTGGTAAATGGACCCGGACCCGAGATCGGACGGTCCCGGAAGGTCCGTAGGAAAATATGGGACTCGGACATGCGTCTGGAGTCTAATTCTGAGGCCTAGAGCCTAAGTTATGGATTTTTCTGTTAAATTGTTTTTGCTGTAATTATTAAAGGAAAATGAATTAAATGACCTTGGTATCGGGCTCGTATTTTGGTTCCGACGCCCGGCACAAGTCTTAAATATTATATATGTGCTTTCTGCAAAGTTTGGTGACATTTGGATGTCGTTTGATGTGTTTTGAACCTTGAGTTCCAAATTTGAAAGTTATGAAACTAAAACAAAAAGGATGATAATCATGAACTTGAGGCTTGATTTTATGAAAACGATGTTATATTGGCGAGGTGATCGCACGGGCAAGTTTGTAATGTGTTTTTGATGTTGTGTACATGTTTGGTTTGGAGCTCGGGGGGCTCGGATAAAGATTTGATAGCCCGTTGGTTCAAATTCTGAAATTTTACACAGCTGGTTTTTCACCCAGCTGGTGTCTTCGCAGATGCAAAGAAAAGTGTCGCAACTGCGAAGGCGGCAGACCAAGGCTGTGTTCGCAAATGCGAAGCCTTGATCGCAATTGCGAAGAGTGTCCAGGAATGCTTGGGTTCGCAAATGCAAACTTAACCTCGCAAATGCGAGGCCTTCAATAATTCGCCTAGCTTCGCAAATGCGAAGCTATTGTCACAAATGCGAAAGATTCTTTGACCCAGCCAGGTTCGCAAATGCGAAGCCTGTCTCGCAAATGCGAGACCCACAGACCCCAAAACTTGTAGTGTTCGCAATTGCGAACAAATGTTCGCAATTGCGATATCCGCAGCCGTGCAATTTTATACTTAAACGAATTTTTCAGTTCTTTCTTCATTCTTTCAAAAACCCACACACCACACACGAACCCTCAAGAGCAAATTCACTCCAAAGCAATTGTAAGTCACTTTTTACTTAATTCTTTCAATTCCTAACAACATTAAACATGTTTTTCAATAGAAATCAAAGGTTTTCATGGTAGAAATTCTTGTTTTTGGGTAGAACATGGGATTTTCATAAATTGGGGAATTGGACCTCGAATTGAGGTCCGATTTTGAAACAAATCATATATTTGAACTCGTGGGGGAATGGGTAACCGGATTTTGGTCCGAACCCCGAGTTCCGACCACGTGGGGCCAGGGGCGTTTTGGGAAATTTTGGGGTAAACTTTGAGAAAACCATTTTTAAGCATTCAAACCAAGTTATTTAGTATTTATTAATGTAATGGAATCAATTGTGATTAGATTCGAACTAGTTGAAAGCGGAAATTCGGGGAAAAAACTATAATTGAAGAATAATTTGGACTTCAAGGCTAGAGGTAAGTGTTTGTTTTATCCTATCTTGAGGGAATAGGATTATGTGCTATGTGCTATGTGATCGAGTGCGGTGTATGGGCTATGGTGACGAGCATCTATACGCTGGCGTCTAGCATGACCGTGAGTCGTTGTTGATACTTGCTGTGAGATATTTTAAAGATGAATTGTTGAACCGTTGCCAGGTTGTGAATTATACATTGTTTTCCCTTGCCGGGACTTATTGTGAAGTGAAATATTGTTTTCCCTTGCCGGGACTTGTTGTGATGATTATTGTGTCCCTTGCCGGGACGGTTCATGATTTATTGTTTTCATTCTCTGCCCTTAACTGTGATTGTTATTTGGGTGAGGAAGAGTGATAATGCACAAAGGGTGATGCCGTGCCTTGTTTTACTGTTATTGCACGAAGGTTAATGTCGTGCCTTGTTATTGATTATGCACGAATGATCATGTCGTGCCTTGTGATATTGATTATGCACGAAGGGTAATGCCCTGCCTTGTTATTGAACCATGCACGAAGGATCATGCCGTGCCATGGATGTGAGGATGAGAGTAAAAGCACGAAGGGTGATGCTGTGCACTTTATTTGCTTATTTGGTGAGGATGAGAGTAAAAGCACGAAGGGTGATGTCGTGCAACTATTTGCTATTTCTTGACTTGATATTACCTGTTTCCTTTGTTGATTTAATACATGTTGGTGACTGTTGAGTTTACCTCTTATGAGATTTCTTGTTGGTTTTGTTTACATGATATTTGTTGTTATCTTGTGGTGTACATATATATATAGAACTGCACATGTATATGTGGGTGTCTGGTCTTAGACTTGTCACTACTTCGCCAGGATAGGCCAGGGCACTTACCAGCACATGGGGTCTGTTGCAATGATACTACACTTTTGTGAATTTTTGCACAGGTCCAAGTTTTGATCAGGAGCAGCAGCAGTAGAGCCTTGCGTGGGAGTTGAGCATTTCGAGACCGAGGTAGCTTGCACGCGTCCGCAGGCCCGGCGTCTCTTCCACTTAGTTATATTACTAGCTGTGGTCTCTTTGTTCCGAGACAACCAGATTTTTGTTATTTCCTTTCAGACCTTTATGTGTAGTATTCAGTAGTAGTTCGTGAGTTGGTGACTCCACGTCTTGGGTAGAGGATTTCAGTATTGTTTTTAACTTGGTACTGCTTATTTTTATATTGATAAAGTCTTCCGCATTTATTTAATTAAGGTTACGGTTCTTGTTGATAAATTTGAGTATGAAATATTGCTAAAAACAGAATAGTGTGAATATAGTGGCTTGCCTAGCTACCACGAGTAGGCGCCATCACGATCTCGATGTTGGGGGAAAAAATCCGGGTCGTGACACCACTTCCGGTCTAATTTTCTCAAAAACCTTCAAATTTCTATATTTAGCCAAACGGTTCCAAAATGACCTACGGACCTCCGAATTCACTTCCGATCACGTTCCCAAATCCAAAATCACCATACGGATCTACTCCCAGTCTTGGAATCCCAAATGGACATGAATAACACTGAAATGCACTTTAAGCCAAAGTGATGCAATTTTTTCTAAAATTCTATCTTCCATAATAGGCGCCAAAACACTCTCGGGTTATCCAAAACTCGATCCCGGCATACGCCCAAGTCCGAAATCATCATATGAACCTGCTGAAACTTTTGGATCCCAATTCTGAGGTCGTTTACTCAAAATTCCAATCTCAGTTCATTTATTTAATTTTAAGCTCTCAAATGAGAATTTTCATTTAGATTTGACTCCAAACTTCTTGAATTTTAATTCTGACCATACACACAAGTCAATATACCTGAGATGAGGCTGTTCATGGCCTCAATCTGCTGAATGACGCGTCGGAGCTCAAAACGACCGGTCGGGTCGTTACATTCTCCCCCACTTAAACATACGTTCGTCCTTGAACATGCTGAGAACTATAATGATGTAGTCTCAAATAACTTGTTTAACACATCTCATGCACCTTCCTGTGTTTCCACAATTCAGTTGAGCACATTAGCTCGATAACTCTGTAGATATACTCATCTATTCAAGCAAATAAGCCATTAGGCCCAATTCCAACATCCGGAATTTCCTGCGAAGCTTGTTTCCATCATACGACCACCATATCAATCTTCACATGTTGTACCCAAACATGACTGCATAACTTTGTTATATTCACACTTTGCATTACTTTACTCATGATATCACAATAATATTCTTTAAATGTAATAGTCGAAATTCCACAAATCTGATGTTCCCATTGCATCTCATGACCTACATAGGTCTTGCTCTAGATTTTACAAAACCGATACGACAGAAGAGACGTGCCGAAATTCATAACCAACTGATGAATCAACAAATCATTGGATTTATACTCCTGACAAGATCCATTACCTTGTCCCAACCAGATAATGATCTTTGCTCTATAATATACTTCATATAATCAGTTTGTACTGACCCCAAATCCAATAACCTCGTCTCACACAGTATGAACTGCTCAGGCGATAAGCCACCTCAGACATAATCAAAAGTCCCGCAAGACGACACAATGTGCCAGTTTGCTACTAATTCGTACGCGACACAAAAGGAAGGCGAACTGTAGAAAGAACTACTCAACTCGCACACTAACATGGACTCCCTCAGAAAATAGGAAACATAACACATAAAAGCAAATATGGGACACTAAACTGAACATCACACTGTTGCGGTGCGCAACCCGATCCAAACAACATACCTATGGCGGCGTGCCACCCGATCCACAATAGAACTCACATAAGGAGATATACATCGAGATGAATAGCTCATCACATCTAAATACCGAATATCGGTCATAAACACACTAAGGTGCATAATACCATCCCCAGGGAAACATATAGAACTATAGGCTACAAACTCAAGCACAACTGAAGTGTGATACATGATCTAAATCTCAAGAGCCATCCTGCTCATATAATATCACTGTTGTGCGGAACCTCAACACATAAGGCATTTACCAAGCCATTTCATAATCATAGGGCGTAATATATCTTTGCATGAATTAGCTGACAATAAAATAAGACCGCGACTATCCTTCCATAAAGAGCGCATTGCTGAAATAAACATAACTGGCCTGACGTATCCACTGAACTCAAGTCTAACATGATCGCGCCAAGCTAGACCAATAATATTTTACAGGTCCATAACCCGATAAGTAGAGTGCCTTCCAGGCATAAATTCTCAAATGGATGATATTACTAAAATCCTCATACTTGGTTCGAATTTCTAATTAATCAAGTGACTACATGTCACACTTATACAATTTTCTTGTGACAAGCTCCCACCATCTTCCGAAATAATTAACGGGCCTAAATTCCGCATTTTCACACTGCATTAGTCTCATTTCAACATACTTCAACTTTTAATATCGCTTAATTACTTCAAAATTATTTTCTTCAGGATGTTACACTCCCCCCCCCCCACTTAGGGTCATTCATCCTCAAATACATAACGTAACCTATTCCTTTCTTCACACATCTTAATATCTCAAATTTTTCTAACTCCCAAATTTTTTTCAAAAATTTCGGCAGAGCCTCCTCTGTAATTGGGTCTATCCACCTGCCAGAGTAACACAAAATAACTCCTAACAACACATCCATAATCCAATGAAACACCACAATATATATATATCAATAATATTAATCTCTGCATTACAAGCATCACTTTATCATAATGATATCTGGACATGAAACACGTCATCTGTATGCCCATAATAGTTGTTCATAAATCAAAACATTGCCAATTAACCTTATGTTAACAAACATCTCATTTCAGACCTCCGCTTTACTCACAACAAAGCATGAAGATCTCATAATTACTTACCCGAATTGATGAGTCACGTTTAAAGCCACCTGGGCGCTTATCCCATAGAGTAAAGCTCAACGTTTACAACACACACAAAAAATGACTGAATATGGAAAGAGAATACACAAGAAAATAAACCTAACTGGCATGACTCCTATTTAAAATATAGTACATTTTAAATTTCATAAAATGAGAATTTTTTAAACACATAAACTTTTCACCCCCAGGACCTTGTCCTTGTATAGCATCCACCGCAGCTTCTAGCTCGGTTTAAAGCATTTCACATCATATAATTATTCGCGGATATCACACTCAACTCTGAATTCACAAGTATTTGAACATTATGCCAACTGAAAATTTTCATTTCCTTTCTTTCTTCTTTTCAATAATTCCCGTCAAACCGGATCACATATAATGAACCCTCATACCGATAGGGCATATAATTTACAATTGAAATTAATTATCCTGAAATCACATCAAAACCCACTGTAGTAAGTAATAGAAAGTCACTTTTAGCCTCATAGATATTTTTAGTGACCAACACATAATGATAGGGATAGCTATCTCCATATAATAGTCCAACGTGAGTGTTCACATAAGTAGATTTTAGGATAACGAAGCTCACTCATTAGTGATGCATATTAAGAGGACTTGCCTCAGTTTTCAAACCAAATCAAGTTAAGGAAAAATATCCTCTTTTTTTTTTTTAACAATCAGAATTGTACATGTAATGACACCATCTGGTGTAGTGGCCTCAGCCACACTATAGTAATTATATCAATGGGTCGGGCATCTACCTCTTAAGCGTTATCTACCTGTTCGTCCTACATATCTAACTTGTAGCGTACATAGATTAGTAACTATAATGGAGTGTGTTGACTGTACGTTTTAATGAAATAGATTTCTCTCAAGTCTAGGATAATTTATCATGATGTTTCCACTATCATCACATTCATAACAACTCATCCGCAGTTCGGCCACTCATACTGAGTCTATGCCAAATAACTAGAATAACCATTTAATGAATCCCATGCTAGTGGTGCATTAAAAGATGATTATCCTATGAGAGTGCCCTAATTAACTGGAGCACTACGAGTATTCTGAAATTGATTCAACTTCCCTGTTGTTACTGAAATATAGAATTATTATGGACATAGGAACATCAAAGGTCCCAACATCATCCCATACAAATCTCAGCTCTTACTCGTATACAAGTTTCATAGAACTTGTGAATACCACTGAAATACATTGCTGGCCAAATCTGATATGACACATGACCTACAAGTTGATCGTTGATAATAAACTCCTTTCACTTGGCGCAAGCCATAAGATACATCCTGATAATCCACAATAGTAACATTTATCGCTTGTACGTCATCATCATAAGACAACTCAAGACATTCGTTTGGTACATGTCCTTCTTAGGACAGTTAAACTCACTTCCCCCAGTATCTCTGTTGCTAGTTGCACCCTTCGCTAAATAGACATCTCATACGAACCATATAGTCTTTATTACCACCAACTATCTTTAGATCTACATCCACCTCGTGATTCTACCATTAATGCGACGATTAGGCAGTTAAGTAAAGCTTCTCAAGACGGTACTTATCAACCGAATGTCAGAACCTAGTGCACCCTCATGTGCACAATTGAATGGATCTCTCAATACTCTTGCATTATCGATATGGATGACATGCGGTAACAATGGTTGAGTAAATTCTTGGCTCCCTTATAATCCCTTTGTAGCATCACTAACCGTCGGCGCATACTTGATACCGAGTGCGCAATTTCAATACACGAGTGGATGCAAAAGAACATATGATATAGGCTCCAACTGAATAAATGACGCACGATAAGGAATGAAATGAAATGGAATTTTCCTAACGGTTACATAGCTTCTCGTAGATAAATACAGACGTCTCCGTATCGATCAGCGAGACTCTAAGTAACTGGTCTATGTCCCGTGACTCCTATGAACCTAGAGCTCTGATACCAACATGTCACGGCCCTAGTTCACCAATCGTGAACCTGTCATGACGGCACCCAGTCTTCGCGACTAGGTAAGCCTAACATGATGCGGAATATACAATTTCATGGAATAAAAGATAAGATAACAACGGAATAATGTAAATGAAATGTAATAAGTGCCGCTCGGCACATACACTTCGCCAAATACCACTAGGCAACATACTACCAAGACCCGAAACCTACGAGCAATACAGACTAAGAAAGAGTACAACTGTGGCTCTACATCAAGAATATCTATACAATGAGAATAAGGGAAATAACTGATATCACTATTGAGAATAGAAGGGGACTCTCCGGATCCGCGGACGTAGCAGATCATACCTCAAGTCTCCTGAAAGTGCTCCTAAATCACCCGTAATGTGCTTGATCTGATGTACGTGGATCTGCACAACAAAAGTGTGCAGAAGAGTAGTATGAGTACACCACGGTGGTACTCAGTAAGTGCCATGCCTAACCTCGATGGAGTAGTGACGAGGAAGGTCAGGGCCCTACCGAGAAATAATAACATAATGATAATAATAATATCGAGCAGTTCGAATAAGAATAAGACTGAAATAACATCAATAAAGTAAATACTACAACCGTCTACAATTAAGCTAACAAGAGTAACAAACACAACAAAAATACCAATCAACAAGTCCAGGATCTCCGGGAATTGAACCTGCAGTCCCTCTCTATATTCATCAACTCAGGATCTCCGGAATTGAACCCGCAGTCCATACATCAGTATCTTTGGGTCTCCGGGAATCGAACCTGTAGCACTCGGATCTCCAGGAATTGAACCCGCAGTCCGTATCTCAATGTATCAGGATCTCCGGTAATTGAACCCGCAGTCCCTCTCTATATTCATCAACTCAGGATCTCCGGGAATTGAACCCGCAGTCCATACATCAGTATCTCTGGGTCTCCGGGAATCGTATCTAAATATCTCAGGGTCTCCGGGAATTGAACCCACTGCCCTCAGATCTCCGGGAATTGAACCCGCAGTCCGTATCTCAATAACTCTGGGTCTCCGGGAATCGAACCCGCAGCCCTTGGATCTCCGAGAATTGAACCCGCAGTCCACGAACACAAACACAATCAATAAGAGGATAAAACACAGAGAAGTATGAAATACATAGCTACAATTTAAACCAAAACCAGTATCAACAAGTTCCAGGAAATTCAATTAAGACAAGTAAGGCACTTAGACAGATAATCATATCTAATCATGCTTATCTAACTCACAACAGATAAATCTCACAATTGAATCAATTAAATAACAAGGATATCACGATTTGCACAGTTCAAGAAAGGTTGTTTTTCAACAATCCACGCAAGTACACGCCCGTCACCTTGCGTACTAGGCATTTAAATCAACATATAATGTCCTAGGGGAGAAGGTTCCCTCCACGCAAGGTTAGACAAGTCACTTACCTCGAACAAGTGCAAGTCAACCCAAAACCACACCTTTGCCTCTCAAATTGGCGTCCACGCACGTCAAAACTAGCCAAAATTAGTACAAATATATCATAATAGGCTAATGGAACAACACCCAATCGAAAACAATCAAAATATAACGAAAATCTTGAAACTAGCAAAACTCGAGTCCCGGGCCCGCTTCTCGAAAAATTATGAAACTCACATTTTCAGAATCCTCGTCTCGCCACGCGTCCGTACATATAAAATTTATCAAAATTGGAGTTCAAATGACCTCTCAAATCTTCAAATCTTATTTTTCAAATCCCTAGATCCAAAATCCCCAATTTACACCTCAAAAACATGTAATTTAGTCGGACTATTCGATGATAATTCAATATTGTGGAGTAGAAATAATCACAAGTGACTTACCTCAAGATTTCCCATGATTTCTTGCTCAAAATCACCCCAAGCCATGTTATTTCGCAAGAAAATAGGTAAAAAAAAAATGAGCAGAAAATGCAGCAGCTTTTTAATAAGCATAATCTGGTCGCGAAAGACCAGAATCTGGTCGCTAAAGGTAATCTGGTCGCTAAAAGTGCCACACCAGACCTAATGCACCAGCACTCTTTAATTTCACTAAAAAGTCTCTAACTCATCCGTACGAACTCGAAATTAGACGATTCTTGTTCCTATGAGTCACAATTAATAATACGAACACAACCCTTCAATCGAAACTCAATTCGGAGCTCATTTGCCTAGTGCGATATCCATTTCGCACGTTAAATAATTACTCATATTTCATATTTCGCGTCAAAAAACCCAATCGCGACTTGATGAAATTGGACCAAAATTTCCAGATCAGTCCTATAATTCATTATCGAAATTCTGGAATTCTCGGAATCAAATTTGGATCTCTAGAACTAAAAATGAACCTTTGGATCATAACATTTTTGCTCAAAACGGTAAAAATCGTTCAAACACTCATCCAAAATTTATCCGAGCCTCATAGGATCCCAACAAAGTATACTAACAAGTCCCATAATATGTTATGGAAGTGTTCGAGGCCTCAGATCACATCAAACAACGCTAAAATCATAAATCAACCTCCAATCCAAGCTTTATGAACTTTAGAACTTCCAACTTCTATTTCCGATGCGGAAACCTATCAAATCACGTCCGATTGACTTCAAATTTTGCACACAAGTGCAAAATGACATAATTAAGCTACAGCAACTCTCAGAATTCCATTCCGACTTCCGGATCAAAATTTCACGTATCAACCGGAATTTTCCAAAATGCTAACTTTGCCAATTCAAACATAATTCTACACCGGTCATCACAAAAATATTCCGTACACACTCCTAAGTCCCAAATCACCTAACGAAACTATCTGAACCATAAAATTCACATTCCGAGCCCTCTAACACATAGGACAATCTCCGGTTGACTTTTCCAATTTAAGCTTCCTTAAAAGAGCCTAAGTGTCTCAAACCTTACCAAAATCATTCCGTGACTTCAAATTTTGCACACAAGTCACATTCGACATTACGGACTTGTCCTAACATTCAGAATCACATTCCAACCCCGATATCAAAATTTCCACTTCCGATCTAACTTTCTCAAAAACCTTCAAATTTCTATATTTAGCCAAACGGTTCCAAAATGACCTACGGACCTCCGAATTCACTTCCGATCGCGTTCCCAAATCTAAAATCACCATACGGAGCTACTCCCAGTCTCGAAATCCCAAATGGACATGAATAACACTAAAATGCATTTTAAGCCAAACTGATGCAATTTTTTCTAAAATGCTATCTTCCATAATAGGCGCCAAAACACTCTCGGGTTATCCAAAACTCGATCCCGGCATACTCCCAAGTCCGAAATCATCATATGAACCTGCTGAAACTTTTGGATCCCAATTCTGAGGTCGTTTACTCAAAATTCCAATCTCAGTTCATTTCTTCAATTTTAAGCTCAAATGAGAATTTTCATTTAGATTTGACTCCAAACTTCTTGAATTTTAATTCTGACCATACACACAAGTCAATATACCTGAAATGAAGCTGCTCATGGCCACAGACTGCCGAATGAGGCGCCGGAGCTCAAAACGACCCGTTGGGACGTTAAACATTCTCTCCTACTTAAACATACGTTCGTCCTCGAACATGCTGAGAATTACACTGATGTAGAGTGAAATCACTACTTAACTTCTCATGCACCTTCCCGTGCTGCCACAACTCAATTGAGCCATCATCTCGATCAATTGTGATGATATTCCCTTTTAATAAAGCAAATAAGTCTTAGAGCCCAATTCCAACATCCGGAATTCTATGCCCGACTTTTTTCCAACATACAATCACCATATCAATCACTACCCGTTGAACCTAGACGTGACTGCATAACTTTGCTGATTTTACAACTTGAACCACTTTACTAATAGGACCACAATAACTTTCCTTGATCAATTGACCAAAATTCCACGAATCTGAGGCTCCCATTGCACCTCATAACCTACGTTGATCTTGCTCTAATTTTTACAATAACACCACAACGAAAAAGATGTGCAAAAATTCATAATCAATTGTCGAGCCAACCAATCATTGCCTATACTTCTGACAAGTAACATTACCACATTCTGAACCAAATAATCATCTATGCTCCTTAATATATTTCACGTAATCAGATTGCACGGATCCTAAGTCCAACAACCTCGTCTCACCTAATATGAACTGCTCAGGCAATAAGCCACCATGACATAACCGAAGTCTCATATGATGCCACAATGTGCTAGTAGCCTACCAATTAGAATGCGATACAAAAAGGAAAATGAACTCTGAAAGAAGTTTTTAATTACCCTGCTCGTGAATCATACATGCGACGCGGGCGCACAACTAATATGAGCTTCCTTCAGAAAATAGGAAATAGAATACAATAAACAGATATGGGGAACTGTACTGAACATTACACTATTGCGGCGCACAACCGGATCTGAACAACATAACCATGGCGCCGTGCCACCTGATCCAAATAACATACGCATGGCGGCGTGCCAACCTATCCACACATAGAACTCACATAAGGAGATATACATCGGGCTAAATTTCCCATTACAACAAGATATTGAATTTGGTCACAAGCATACTAAGTGCATAATACCATCCCTGAGGGGACATATAGCGCCATAAGCTACGAAACTCAAGCACAATTGAGGTGCGATATATAATCTAAATCTCAAGAGCCATTTTGCTCATAATACGACATTTCCATGTGGATCCTCAACACATACAAAATTTCGCAGGCCGTCTCACAACTCACGCGGTGCAACGTATCACTACATGAAATATCTAACGACGAGATAACACCTTGACTACTCCATAAGGTGCGCGTTACTAACATGAATGTAACTGGCCTCACATAGAGCCCATATTCACATTTAAACCCATCCACTGACCTCAAGTCGATCCTGATCACATCAAACTAAGCCAATAACATTTTAAAGGTCCATACTAATTTACCTCTTCTTATAACACACAAGAACAACCGTCATAAACGGAGCAAGCCTCCTAAGTTCATAACCCAATAAACAAAGTGCCGTCCAGGAATAAATTCTCAAAGTAATGATATTACCATAATTCCTCATACTTGGTTTAAATCTTTAGTCAAACAAGTGACTACATGTCACACTTGTACAATCTTCCCGTGGGACACGCGCCACAATCTTCCGAAATAAATAACGGGTCCGCGCATCTAAACCATTGGTCGCACTAAGGCTAAAAAGCGATCAAGAATACTTAATCAGGATGCAAAGCATCTTTCACAACACATCGATCTTAGATAACGCTGAATACAATATCAATTACTTTAACATTCCACGCTTTTCTTGCTCATCCGAGCTTGTGAAATCCTTATCAGCACCAAAGTACAACCTCGATGCTCACTTCGAATTTCCATGCTGCTCACTACAGCCAACGTGCCAGCATACGATAGAACACGATCCTCATTGTAACTCCGAAACCATTAATATTTTAACACTTTATCACATAAGAAGTTTTCACTTAACTCACTTCAGGAGAATCATAGCAACCCATAGGTAAATTCCCATAACCTTAGGATATGCAAATCTTTAAGTAGTGGTCCAAGCCACCATAGCCCTTCCGAAATCCGCTTCCACTTAACAAGCCATAACAGAAGAATTCTTCCAAATAATATCAATTACGGCAACCGACAAGCCTCACACGTACCGCCACAAATCATATGCATAACTTGATTACACTGAATGAACTGATCATTGACCCCAGTATGCCAATTCAACTATGTCTAATCAGTCTACCTCCTTCCTGTTTATCCTTGATTGCCATGGAAATAATATAACTCTCTTCAACACATAATATACTCCCTCTACACTCACCCTAAGTGACCTTGAGTCACGAGATCATGCTGCCTCAAATCCCACGAACTATTTCATATCTCTCAAATGTTACACCACAGGTCAAAATATCATAGAACATTCTAGGCACCTTCTCATAAGCTATTTCAAATCTTTGATGCTTAACTGTACTCATAGGCATGATTCATTGGGCACCACACTTTGTCCCTTGGGATCTACTAGGACCGTTGTTGAGAGCCACCCGCTCTAACTTAGTCCCAAATATAATCAACTCCATGAATTTTCTAGCACCTTAATACCCGCTCAACGAAGAACCTGGCAGAATTACTCCCCTTTAAACCCGCTTCTATACAAGGCTTAAATCCTGAATCCTTCCCCCAAATCTGAACATGAGCCAATAAGGCCAACCATAGCATACATCCAAAAATTCATCTACTCAAATTACCACGTATGGTCTTTTCCCGTAGTTGAAACAACCCATCGATATGCAGATAAACGAAAACCTCGAAAGTTGTTAACCATGCAACCCAATCATAGGGGGTGGGACTCTCCCACTTATTTTGAAGCCATTATTTCACAACTCTGGAATTCATCGGGATTCTTTATCTTTTATTGACCTAATCGAGCGCAATCAACCGCCAAAATTCTTGGAATCATTCGGTAAACACCCCTTTTGATACTTTGAATCATCAACCCCATTCGCACGACCAATTTATTCTTTGTATAACCAATAGAATTCTTTGCAGAAGTCTTGCCAACCACACGACCGCTAACCTGCTCACATGAAATTACCCTCCTATGGAAATTATTTCCCAACATCTTCCAGTGCTGCTGCACGGGATACAATCACCATGACATCAATAACCCATCCTGAGTCAAAGCTCACTCTCTAACTATACCAGTCCATTTATCGCTTTGTCGACATCAATTAAATATGCAGAAATATCCTTCCAATTCAAGGTTATGTTGTGTCCTTCTTCATTTCAAGCAGCTCCTTCCCGCTGAATCAAATCTCCTGTCATTTAATGGCCAATGCTTCAAGATAACTCCGTAGGCCCCAATTACTAATATCTGAAATTCCCAAAATCATCCCATACACCCCTTAAGGTGCGTAGTCATCGTACCACAATGCCCATATGCGACTCTGTCGCTCTCCTACATTGGCAGAACTCATCTCTTTAATTTACTACTCGCCCTTTGCTTCTTAAACTTGGCCTCCTATAAACCTTAGTCACCGCATGACACTTCCTAAACGTCTTTCCTTATACTTTGCTACTCATATGTTGCCTATATAGACTCTATCTTCGGGGCACCTGAACCCACAATTGCTGCTAACCCTTAAACCTTTCCAAAGGTCATCTTTATCGAACCGTTAACATTAGAAATTCTTATTCGATCCTAAACCACCGTACCATGGGATATCTGACAACTGTATCTCAAATACTATTTCACAATATCTTGCCTTAAAGGCGGATTGTTGCAGATTATAACATCGATGAACTTGTACATTCCATTAGGGCCACTGTGAGCACGTGATTTTTACCCTAAGCAATAAAATTTGAAAATTAAAATAAATAATATTTTTTGTTTGCAATTATATGTTTTGATTAAATAAAATGAATTTGTGTGTTTGAACAATTTTAAAATGAAAATTAGAAAATTAAAAAAAATAAGTTAAATATGAATATCACAATAAAGGAATTAAAAAGAAAGTTAACAAAAATATAAGTAAATTTCGGAAAATAAAGAAAAATAGAAAAAAAATGTCAAAAAATATCAGAAAAATTAGAGAAAATAGGAAATAAAAAGAATTTGAATAATTGAAAAAAGAATATAAAAAGAGAAAATAAAATACAACAGGAAAATATATAAAAAATAATTAAAATACACAAAAATATACAACTGGGCCAAATGCACAAGCCCAAATACATTGGCCTAGTTAATTTAGAAAGACCGGTCCAATTGATATGTAACAAATAATCTGAGCCGTCCATCTACTTAATCCAACGGTTGAATTTTGATCTTTGAAACGACACAGCTTCATTATTAAATTTGAGTCGTTCATCTATGAGATCCAACGGAGACAGATTGGTCTCCACTTAAAAACTAAACGGCATCGTTGTAAAGGCCATTAGATCCTGGCCGTTAATCAAAGACGATCCAAGGGCCAGGATCCATTCATTCATCAAAAGTATATATAGGCTTGGTCTCTTCAGAGACCAGCCATTCTCCTGAACCCAAACCCTAGCCGCCCTAGTCTTCTTCTTCTTCTCCGTTCATCTCTCACCGGCCATGGAGACTGGCCACCTCTCATGGCCGTCTTCGACCATTTCTAAACCCCAAACCACCCTTTTCTTGCTTCTCTACACCCAACCTCCATGAAAACCCATAGAAAACCCAAAAGCCCTAATTTTCTTGAAATTCCGGCCACCGGAGTTCTTCTCCGGTGACCACAACCCTTGACACAGGCCTTCAAATTAATACCCCTATACCGTCTTTCTTTCATCTTTAACCCCATGAACCCACTTTCCTTCAAATATCTCGAAACTTCGAGAACATGTCACCGGAACCCTAACTCCGGCACATCTTATAACCCCTCTAAAAAACACATACCTGGTGTCTCTAACACCTCTTTCCTTCACCAAACACCCAATAAAAGACTTTGAATCTGAAGTCTGAAGTCTAAAAGAAAAAGAAAGAAAAAACTGGAAAAGAAGAAAAGAAAAAGAAAAAAAGAAAAAACGAGGAAGCTCAGGAGACCAATCCTGCAAGCTAAGTCCCATGTCCCTATCTTTGATTCTGTTTAAGCATGCTTTTCTGTGTTAGTTCTTTTTTTCTTTAATTTCTTTGATTAGTTAGTTGCATGTTAGATTAGCTTCTTCTTTGAATAATTTCTTGTTATAAATCTGTTTCTTTTAATAGCATGATTCATTAGTCTCTTTGATAAAACTGTCTATTACACTTGATTAAATATGCTCGAGCCTTTTAGGGTTTTTGTGAGTTTTAACATGAAAATATTCTGAATATATATCTTTTATGTCAAATCTGTTATGCTATGCCTGAATCTGAGTTGTGAGTTGTTTAATTGAAATTCAACCATATTCAAATTTCTCTCTGATGACAAATGATTCTGATTTGTGGCTATGTGTGCAAATTGATATAAAAGGCTATGTTTGTGATAAGTTCATGTTCTAGACTACAATTAATCTTGCTATGCTTTAGGGGATATTGGTTATAGCTGTTTTAGATAAGTAATTGGATAACTGGCTAATTTTGAAAGGATGATAAGTAGTTTAATTAGGCTAAAATTGAAAATAACATAAAAATGATTATAATTGAAATAACAATAGAGTGGTCAGTACTGAAACTGGCCAATTCTGTAAAGTCCTAGGGCTTAAAACTAAAGGGCTAATTCTGAAAATGGCCAGCTCTTTAATAATAGACCTTAATTCTCAAATTGGCTAAATCTGCAAGTCTTAACCTAATTCTAAGTAGCCATTGAACAATAATGACTAATTTTGCAAAGCCAAGTCCAAAATACTGGACTGGCTAAATCTGAAAGAGTTTAATCCATAACAAATAAGCAGGCTAGTCCTGCAAATAAATTCTAACACAATAATGAAATGAATACCTCTTAAAAGAGGTTAAAATTGAAAGGAAATTAAGTTCAAATCTGGCTAAGTCTTAAAAGACTTATAGAATAGATGCCAAAAGTTAAATAAGACATAAAATCTGAATACCCAAACCTTAGATAGGTCGGGTAAATAGTAACTAATAATATGGGCATAAAAGGAATGAAAATGATATAATTGTAGATTTAATAGAGCCTATAAGGATAAAACAGACATTTAGGCCTAGTATTCTCCAATAATGCACAAAACAAAGGGTATAATAGACCCAAGAAAAAGGCTTATTAGTTAATAACCTTAGCAAGTGAGGGTACATTAGTAATTGACCCCAAATAGAAGCCAATAGAACCTTCCAGCAGATGCTGGAAGGCATTTTTGAATCTGAAATAGGTATTAAAGTGTAATAAACAAAAGAATTAAGGGGAGGGAATTAAGAATAACTTTTTCAATTTCACCCCCTCCCCCCTCCTTCAAAAAAAATTAACCATTCACATCTATAAATAATCTTGAATAAAGCCTGAATAAGGGCTAGATTTTTATGAATTCAGAGAATACATTCTGAAAACTAAAAAATATCATATACTACGAGTAATTTCTGGGTTTAGTCGGAGCACTATTCCGAAATCTGTAGAATTTCTCTATTATCTCTTGGTTTTGCTGGGTTTTCTACTGGTTTTCTTCTACTGTGCTATTGGATTGCTGCTTTGCTGAATCCGGAACTCTTGTTCGATTGTTGATTTCAACTGTGTTGATGTGTTCATTCATCTCTACTGCTATTGCTTTGCTGTTGTGTTCAACCTGCTTATTCTCTCCTTTTTGCTCCCTTAGACTCATAAGGTTTTCATTGCTGAATCAGGTACACAGCTGAAACTTCAACATGTAACTGCAGTGAATTTGAAGAGAATGGATGAATCAAGTAGATTTTTTATCACTTTTTCTGTTATTTACTTCTGTTTTTTAAGCATACAAGTAGTTAAATCTGTAATTCAGTAAGAAATTGTTGTATAAGCGATTCATATGAAGCACGAACAAATGCTGGAAACAATGTAATAGAGTAATAAGTAGAATTAGAGTAGTTATAGTAGTCGAAATCACCTAGTTATTTGAAAATAGGTTAATAACTAAATTAATTTAGTTGATTTCCAAAAATCAACTCGTAACAGATATATTCATAACAACATCAGCATGAGATAATTAGTTCAAATTGATATCTGTTAATTAGCCTAAAATAGTTTAATAGTAGTTAAAATGATATAGAATAAAACGGGTAGCCAAGCATGAAATTAACAATCATATGGTTAATCGAATTAGTTATGCAATTAGCTTAATGTTTAAACACAATTAGTCTCTGATAATTATAAAGGTATGAGTTGTAGTCAGTAACTTTTTTAATTGCAAATCTGCTTCATATAGTTAAGTAAAATTCTATCGTCATTAGTCAATAATTAAGCTGTTTTCTATAGTTTTAAAATTAAGTTGATAAAATACAATAGAACAAAGGTAGTCTGTTAGTTTTGTATTAGATTAGTTGTGGTTCGAAACCAGTACTATAATTTTGTATTATTTCTCTTCATGAATAAGTATAACTTGAATTTTCCCTCTTCTGATCCTAAAATACATGTGTACATAATGAGCTTCTGTTTCTGTTTCTCTTTTTCAAATTCACTTGGTTTGGGCCTAATTAATGACGAAGGCCTGAATCATAATTGTTTTGAAACTGGGCTTCTGAGTTTAAGCTCCAGCAATATCTGGGTTTCTAAAACCCAGGTGCAAAAGCTGGATTGCTAAACAAAGCCCAAAGTGTCCAGTCCCAGTGAAATAGAGTAATAATGGCCTGGACTTATATTCTGAAATTATAATTACAATTAATTGACTAAGGAAAAACCAAATGATAGAAAATATAGTTGTATATTATTTGACTATAAAAATTGAGTGGGATGAGCCTCGCATGAAAACAAAATAACGGGGCCCCCATATAAACAAATAATTATATAATAGACTCGGGAAGGTTGATAGCTAATTCCACAACCTTTCCAAAAGATTAACAAGCCGTTAGACGATGTAGGCGAGATTCTAAAATATACTTTCCCTAATACGAGTGCACATCTAATGCGACTCAAATCATAAATCTCGGCGAAGCCGAAACGTGTTAAAAGTCACAAGCGTACTGGTTGCGGTGTGACATTAAATACGTTTTCGCAACGTCGCAATTCGTAAAATATTCAAAGTTGAAACACGTACATATTGTGTAAAAGCGTATAATAAAATCAATTAAGATCAAGAATGACAGTTGAGTGACCGTGCTAAAACCACGGAATCCGGGAGTGCGTAACACCTTCTCCCGGGTTAACAAAATTCCTTATCCGGATTTCTTGTTGCGCGGACTGTTAAACAGAGTCAACTTCCTCGGATTCGGGATTAACCGGTGGCTTGGGACACCATTATTTTCCCAAGTGGCGACTCTAAAATTTTTAATAAAATCCCGAACCGATTGTCCTTTATTTGGAAAAACTCCTTCCTCGTTGTCATTATATCCTTTCTCGGGGTATTTATAATATCGAGGTATACCTCGTTCTCCTAGTCATGGAAAATAAGAAGGTAGTAAAAAGGGAGGTGTGACAGCTCTGGCGACTCTGCTGGGGATAAGTAACCCAAAACTTCGGTTCAGGGTTTAAGAATTCAAGCTCAGTGGAATTGTCGTTCTTGATATTATTTGACTTTGTTATATGCTTTGATCAACGTGTTATGTGCTTTTATCGCTTTGATATTACGTGGATTGTATATATAGAATTGTGCCGAAAACCCTTCTCTTCTTTACCTCCGGGGATGTGCTTACTGGTTGAGACTCCCCTTTCTGTTAAGTTATACCCAAAATAAGAAATAGAGGCCGGATAAGTAACAAAGCCGAACGACCCCGCGGGTCCTCGGTACGTAGCCCCCTCCTCGATTCGAGTTGTCCACTCAGGTACACGGTCTAGCACCATAAGATATTGAACATAGGTCTAGGATGATTATTTGCATCATAACTGACTTAGGGGACTCAACACAGGGGTTGGGTCCGTCTAGGACAGGTGACCCGGTAATTAAAGACCGAGCATATTATATGTTGCATTTTAATTGTCTTGGATCATTATGCGGATCGGCAGAATTCTAGAAAAGAAGCAAAAGAAAGAGAAAATTCTGAAAAAAAAAGAGCATTGAGATATTAGCAAAATATTGTCGAAAATTTGAAAAGAAAATCTGAAAAATAGGAAGAACAATGTTGTGGAAATAATTGGTCACATAATTTGACCGAACTATGCAGGTTTGATTCTCGCCATTAGGTGGGATACGTAGGCAACCCTCGATGGGTCCAACCACCCTTTTAGAAAATGACCAAAAATATTGAACTTTAGTTTCAAATAATCGAGGTGATTGCTATTTTTGGTAATAGCCGAATGTTTCGAAAGGACGCTGGAAGGCTATTTTGGCAAAAATGGCCACTTCGGAAATCATGTCTTTACGTTTAAAAATAAATAGCCTGTAAAGGCTAATTCTTTCAAGAAAGTAAAATTGTCCTTGAAAAATATTTTTCCTTTTTCTGAATAGAATAGCCTTTAATAAATGTGCAGGATGAGCACAATACAAAATGAACCCTTCACCTTAATAAATAAAATCCCTTTGGAGTTGAGACTATGGTGGAATGATATGGGTCAAGAAGGACAAGATTGGGTCAAACGCTATCTAAAGGACCTTACGGGATTGATGGACATAATTCCCCGTGGTGATATTATACGGGCACTTGTCACTTGTTGGGATCCCGCACATAATGTTCTACACTTCTCAAACTTCGAGCTCACTCCTACCTTAGAGGAAATTGCTTACTATATCGGGAAAGATGAGGTTCCCCTGAAAGAAAAATACCTGGTGGCTCCGAGGGTGATAACATTGCATAGATTCCTCGATTCTCTGAAAATTGCCAGGAACGTCCATAACGAAGACTTGGCTAATGGATTTTGTTCTTTAAATTTCATCTACAGCAGATATGGTCATATCGAGGATTCAACGACCCTACCAACAAGCTCTGCAGTAAATCCAACCGAGTCAAGTGGGAAGAGCATAGGCGATTTGCCTTTATAGTGGCGTTCCTCGGAGTAGTCATATTCCCGAGAAAAGATGGAAACATTGATACAACGGTCGCCGGGGTGGCCAGTACTCTTCTTGTACAAGATAATAGCGCACTAGCACCAATGATTATAGCTGATATCTTCCGTGCCCTCACATCCTGTAAAGCGGGGCATGACTTCTTTGAGGGTTGCAATTTGATTCTCTAGATTTGGTTGATAGAACATTTGTGTCGTCATCCTCCGTTCTCGAGTTATGGGTCGTTTGAGAAAACGTGCATTGAAGAGTTTTATATGAGAACAAAATAAGCTAAGTTGCCTGAAGGATCAAAAGGTTGGATTTCATACTTGCGATCGTTGACTGCCAGCCAAATTGATTGGGCATACGGATGGTTGCCCCTCGATGGGGTGATATACATGCCAACAGAAGGGTCGCATTTCTTGATCATGGGTCTTAAAAGCATTCAGCCTTATGCACCATACAGGGTACTACGACAGCTTGGAAGATATCAAGTTATACCAAAAGACGGGGACCTCAGCTTACAAGCAGTAGAGATTAGTCCGGACGGACAATTCACGGAAGCAAATATTCGACATATTTGGAATGAATGTCAAAGCTTGAAAGTAGACATTTATGTGGGAAACCGAGCTCAAGGAGAAGTATCATCAGGGTATGCTGCATGGTATCGCTGGGATATTGAGCATGATAGACCATTGAAAAGGCCTCACATTCAAGAATTGGCCGAATAGTCTAAGGAGCACAGAAATTGGGTTGCCAGAGAAAATGAGTATAGAGCCAAGATCAGCTTGCTAGAGAAACAATTTCGAGATCTCAATTTTGAGAGTGGTTTACAAGCGGCAGCTGACGAAGGAGAAAAGAAGCAGCTGAGAAAAGAGAATGAAATCTTAAAGGCTCAAATTGCAAAAATGAAAATTGCAGCCGAAACTCCGGTTCGCCTAGCCCGAGATGAGAAATTGATTGAAAATCTTTGGCGCAAAGTGAATGACTACAACTTCGATCTTGATAAAGCAGAAAAGGAGTTAGTCGGGGTTCGGAGACAACTAGCCAGAAATACCAAGGAAAGAGCTAGAATGGTTCAGCAATTACAAGATGAACACAAGGTTGAGGTAGCTCGATTAAGAAAGAAAGTCATTACATCCGAAGTCAAAAGTAGCAAGATAATCAAAGAGTTTGAAGTAGAGAGAGAACATTGTTACACGGCTATGGCTCGGTTAGAATTTGAGCTACAACAACTACAAAAGGAGAACCAACAAACCTTAGACGCTCGCGCCAAACAGATCAGCAGGCTGTTTCAGGAAAAAGGGGTCATCCGAGAGAGAATCGTCAACATTGCTCAGTACGTCACTAGGAAATGCCAATTGTGTGAAGATATGTCCCAGGCAACATTCACATCAGCAGTAAAGTTCTTTGTAAAGCAAGTAATGTCCTGACCTAGATAAACTCCAAAGTGGATTAGCATATAGGCCCGCGGAAAGACCGAACGACGTCTCGCGGGCACTAGGAGCATTAATATATTCGTAGGGCATGCATTTTGTATTTGTATTCCTTTTGCATTTGTAGTACAACATCATTTGTAACCAATGTTTTTGAGTATCAATGAAAAATTCAAAAGAAGTTGTTGTTATTTTCTTTCCGCTTTTATACAAATTGTCTAGGCGATAGGCAAACATGTAGGAACGGAAAACAAAATTGAAAATGAAAAAAAATGGGAAAAGAAGAAAACAAGAAAAAGAAAGATGGATAGAAAAACAATGAAAAATAGGGGTGAAAAGAAAATGGTGGTTCAAAGAGGAACAAATGCCGGAATGATGCATAATGATCAAGGGCAAAAGTTGTGATTTTAATCATTACATTCTACCCCTTATGGGCTAACTATTAACGAGTTTTGTTATTGATGAGTATCAGATTTTCAGCTGGCAATTGGCATTCTGGTACATCACAATTACAATACACGTTCGAAAGCTATGTCTAAGGCTGTAACTCAGGATATTGAACCTACCATCATGGACCCAGTACAGGAAGAAGAAGTTGTAGATGTTGCGGGTATGAAAGAGGAGATGTATAAGCTAAGGCAGCAAATGTCGAAAATGTACCAAGCCTGGTCCAGGGGTCAACCTTTGCCCACTTATCCAGCCAATCCAGCATACGTCCCTCCCACAAATCCTAATCTTGAACCACCTACCATAAAATCATCCTCCACGTACCCGAATTACCAACACTACTATGCCACAACTTCACATGCACCACCATTATCCAAACAAGTTCCACATCAACCACCTTAGGTCGCCTCGGTATATGTGGCACCACCACCTACCGCTCTACACAAATCATCGAGTGAACCAGTGTATCATGTTCAAGACACTCATTATTATCCACCGGAGCCAACATTCAGGCAACATGACTCCTATACACCACTTATGGATATGACGGAAGAAAAGCTTGTCAGAAACTTGGAGCAAGAAGAGATGGCACGGAAGATGAGAAGTCTAAAACAATTTTTCCGTAACATACAAGGGCTAGGAGGCCAAGTGAGTGTCGCGTATAAAGATTTATGTTTGTTTCCAGAAGTGCAGCTCCCGGCTGGATTCAAGTTACCTAAGTTCGATATGTACGATGGACATGGGGATCCGGTAGCCCATCTAAGGGGTTATTGTAGCAAGATGCATGGTGCAGTGGGAAGAGATGAGTTGTTGATGGCTTATTTTAGCCAAAGTTTGAGCGGTTCTACACTGGCGTGGTATACCCGTCAAGATCACACCAGATGGTTCATTTGGGATGATCTAGCTCAGTCATTCGCCAACCACTTCCAATACAATTTGGAGATAATTCCAGATAGGCTATCGCTAACAAAAATGGAGAAGAAACCCGGGGAAAGTTTCGGGAGTACGGGTTTAGATGGAGGGAACAAGCTGCACGGGTAGACCCTCCCATGAAGGAAACAGAAATGGTGGACTGCTTTCTACATGCTTTAGAGCCTACTTACTATGGTCATCTGGTATCAGCAATTGGGAAAACTTTTAATGAAGTGGTGAAAATGGGAAGTTTCGTAGAAGAGGGATTGAAAACCAATAAGATCATGAGCTTTTCATCTATTAAGGCTACAAATCAGGCGATACAAACCGGAACTGGGGGATCCATCGGTAAAAGGAAGAAGGAGGAGGTCGCAGTTGTTGAAAGTAGACCGTGGTCTCGGGGCCAAAATACATACCATCACACACCGCGTCCATACCAACCATATCCACCAACACCATACAACCCACCTCCACCTTATTATCCACCCACCACTCCACATTTTTCGGTCCCACATGCTCAACATTACCCACTGCCTCCACATGTATGGCGAGCCCAAACTCCACAAAACGTCTACCGCACACAAAACACCTATCCACCTTCCAGAACATATAAAATCCAAATAGACCCAGCTTCCGTCCAGATCCGGAAGTAAGAGGAAACAGAGCCCAATCAAAAACATTCACTCCGTTAGGGGAGTCATACACCAGCCTTTATCAACGCCTGAGGAAGCTGGGGATGCTAAGCCCAATTGAGCCAAAACTTCCAAACCCACCACCCAGAAACCTTGACCAATCAGTTTGATGTGAATATTGTTCCGGGGCGCCGGGACATGATACTGAAAAGTGTTGGCACTTGAAATCCGCCATACAGGAGCTTATTGATACCAGGAGGATCGAGGTGCAGGCTCCAGGAACTCCCAATATTACACAGAACCAATTGCCAGCCCATCATGAGATGCACATGATAGATTTGGAACAGGGAGAGAGCAGTAAGAAACCTTCCCAATCAGTGATGATGATAAAAGCCAATAGCAAAGTGGGAGGAGAGGTTGAGAAAGAGAAAGCATCAGCTGAATTGCCAATAAAGAAGCCATCAGTGATCGAGGCCAAGAAAGTAGTAGTGCCGGGAGCTAAACCGTTGTTGACGGTAAACGGATCGTATGTGGAACCTGTAGTCATCAAGCCGTTGGTATAGATGCCAGTTGAAAACACTAAAGCCATACCGTGGAACTATAACAAAGTCACAGTGACGTACAAGGGGAATGAGGTTATGGGAGAAGTCAATGAAACACATGGTTTAACTCGTTCCGGGCGATGCTTTGCCCCGGAAGAGTTGAGGAAAACAAAAGTGGTAAAGGAGAATCATGTGAAGAAAGCAGTTACAGAAGAAGAAGCAGAAGAGTTCTTGAAAAAGATGAAAGCTCAAGACTATTCAATAGTAGAGAAGTTGAGAAAAACGCCTGTGCAGATTTCATTGCTATCATTGCTAATCCATTCTGAAGAGCACCTGAAGGCGTTGATGAAAATTTTGAATGAAGCACACGTGCCCGAGAAAATTTCAGTCTGCCATCTTGAGAAAATCACGAATAAGATCTTTGAGACAAACAAAATAACATTCTCAGATAATGAATTGCCACTTGAGGGGACGGAACATAACAAAGCACTATATCTCACAGTCAAGTGCGAAGAATCTGTGGTTACCTGTGTTCTAGTAGACAACGAGTCACGTGCCAACATTTGCCCACTCTAAACCTTGGGAAAGCTGAAGATCAATCCTGATAAAATCCGTCGAAACAGTGTGTGTGTACGAGGCTTTGATGGAGGGGGCAAGAATACTCTAGGAGATATTGTGCTGGAAGTTACTATCGGACCAGTGGACTTCACCAATGAGTTCAGAGTGCTAGATGTCGCTGTTTCTTACAATTTGTTATTGGGACGTCCATGGATCCACGCGGTGAAAGTTGTACCATCTTCTCTGCACCAGATGGTGAAATTTGAATGGGAATAACAGGAAATCATAGTGCATGGAGATGATGATGTCCGTAACACCAGAACGCCATATGAAGAAACCTGAAGGGGACAAGGGCCCATGGGTATATCAAGTGATGGATGATGTGATAGTTAATAAAATATCCGAAGGGGAGAGCATGCCAATTCCTACAGTGGCTCCTACAGCAGTAATAGTGGCTAAAGAAATGATCAGAAATGGATTTGCACCAGAAAAAGGTGTGGGGATAACTCTACAAGGGATAACACAACCATTCCACTTGCCGAGAAATAATGACACCTTTGGCTTGGGTTTTAAGCCTACTTATGCTGACTTCCAAAGAGCCAAGAGAATGAAGAAGAAAAGTTGGACCCTCCCAAAACCAATTCCAAAATTATCCGACTCCTTCACTAGGCCTTGTACACTAAGACATTTGGCAACTACTATGCCAAGTTAAATAAGGCCAGATGCGGAGCATCTAGCAAGGTTTGAGATGCTGTTTGAGGATGTAAACATGTTGGAGATGGGTAAGGGAACGAGTAGGATGGATGTTCAGTTCGTGGGACCCAACACTACACTTAATAATTGGGAAGCTACTCCTCTTCCGATCAGGAGGGAGTTGTGGTAGTTAGCCTTAAAATATTTCATTTTTTCCCAAAGCTGTTTTGTTTTGTAATCCCACACCCCATTGAAAACAAATGTATCCAACCTCTGTTATCTTTTGAAAAAAATCAATGAAATGCAATTTCTTTATTTCTTCCACTTTTGCCTTATTTTATCTTTTCTATTTTTTGTACAGTTCAATATTTGCTGATTCCAATGATATATCATGCATGATTCTTGGTCCAGTCTTGATAATCGAATAGTTATACAGGAAATCGAAAATGAGCATGAAGTAGAATATAAGGATGAGGAAATACTGGAGGAAATCAGAAAAGATTTGAATCAATATGAGGAAAAACCCAAACCGAACTTAAATGAGACAAAATCTATTAATCTGGGAAGTGAGGATAATGTTCGGGAAACAAAGATCAGTGTACATTTAGAGGCTCCCCTCAGAGAAGATCTAATTAAGTTGTTACATGAGTACAAAGACATATTTGCTTGGTCTTATGATGACATGCCCGAACTCAGCACTGATCTAGTGGTACATAAATTGCCCATTTATCAGGAATGTCGGCCGGTAAAACAGAGGTTAAGAAAGTTTAAAACGGACATCAACGTCAAAATAAAAGAAGAAGTTAACAAGCAATTTGAGGCGAAGGTCATACGAGTCACTAAATATCCCACCTGGTTAGCTAATGTTGTGCCAGTTCCGAAGAAGGATGGAAAAACCAGGGTGTGTGTTGACTACAGAGACCTCAACAAGGCCAGTCCAAAGGATGATTCTCCATTGCCAAATATCCATATACTGATTGACAATTGCGCCAAGCATGAAATTGGCTCTTTTGTAGACTGTTATGCGGGTTATCATCAAATCCTAATGGACGAAGAAGATGCAGAAAAGATAGCCTTTACCACACCTTGGGGAACATATTGTTATAGGGTGATGCCGTTTGGGCTAAAGAATGTCGGGGCTACATATATAAGGGCAATGACTACCATGTTTCATGTTATGATGCACCGAGAGATAGAAGTGTATGTGGACGATGTCATCATTAAGTCCAAAAAGCAATGTGATCATGTCAAAGATTTGAGGAAGTTTTTCCAGAGGCTCCGAAGATATAATCTCAAACTCAATCCAGCAAAGTGTGCTTTCGGGGTACCTTTAGGAAAGTTATTGGGGTTTATAGTAAGCCGGCGTGGTATCGAATTGGATCCATCAAAGATAAAAGCAATCTAGAATTTGCCTCCGCCAAAGAATAAGAAAGAAATGATGAGTTTATTGGGTAGATTGAATTATATTAGCAGGTTCATTGCTCAGCTGACGTCAGCATGTGAGCCTATTTTCAAATTGTTGAAGAAAGATGATGCAGTAAATTGGACCGATGAATGCCAAGAGGCCTTTTACAAGATTAAAGAATACTTGGCCAATCCTCCAATGTAAGTTCCTCCGGAACCGGGAAGACCTCTGATCTTGTATTTGACTGTGCTAGACAATTCTTTTGGCTGCGTACTCGGGCAGCATGACGAGATGGGAAAGAAAGAGCAGGCGATATATTACCTCAGTAAAAAGTTCACATCTTATGAGGTAAAATACACTCAGTTTGAAAGGACGTGTTGTGCATTAACCTGGGTTGCTCAGAAATTGAAACATTACCTGTCAGCTTATACTACATATTTAATATCACACCTGGATCCATTGAAGTATATATTTCAGAAGCCCATGCCTACAGGGAGACTTGCTAAATGGCAGATTCTGCTAACAGAATTTGACATCATCTATGTAACACGTACGGCAATGAAGGCGCAAGCAGTTGCAGATCATCTGGCAGAGAATCCAGTGGATGATGAATATGAGCCACTAAAGACATATTTTCCGGATGAGGAGGCAATGAATGTTGAAGAAGTGGAGCAATATGACAAACCAGTTTGGAGAATGTACTTCGACGGAGCCGTTAACAGTAAAGGAGTAGGAACTCATTTCAGAAACGGGTCAGCATTATCCCGTTACCGCTCAACTTTGATTTTTCTGCACCAACAATATGGCTGAATACGAAGCATGTATATTGGGACTGAGGATGGCAATAGATATGGGTGTTCGAGAGATTTTGGTCATGGGTGACTCGGA
>JASVEL010006290.1:0-111746 GCA_032618575.1 Nicotiana noctiflora
TCAGTTACGTATTGCTGTGAAACTACTCAGGTTTATCATGGAAGCCACAGGTATTCAACCGGATCCGTCAAAGATCAAGGCGCTATTCAAAGCCTACCTCCGCCGAAGAACAACAATAAGGAGGTCATGAGCTTATTAGGATGGTTGAATTACATTAGCAGCCGGTTCATCGCTCAACTGACATCAACATGCGAGCCAATTTTTCTAAGTTGCACGAAGAAATGATGCAGCAGCTGGGCGGACCGACGAGCTCACGAGGAAGTTCTCTCTATTGTACATCAGACGCAATATTTGGCCAATCCTCCGGCGTTAGTTCCTCCAGAACCGGGGAGGGCGACCTTCGATTTTGTATTTGACGGTGCTGGGGACCACTTCTTCGGCCGTGTATCGGGTCAACATGACGAGATCGTGCAGTGAAAGAACAAGCCCATCTACTACCTCTTTGCAAGAAAAGTTTACATCTTATTGAGGTGAAGATACCCAACCGGAGAGAACTTGTCGTGCATTGATTTGGGCTGGTCAGCTGTCAGCATTATTTGTCAGCATATACTACGTACTTGATATCACGAGCCGGATCCTCTCAAGTATATATTTCGGGCCTATGCCGACAGGAAGATCGCCAAATGGCGATTCTCGGGCCGTCACGTAACTCGACATTGTTTACGTAACTCCGACAAGCCTGACGATGGCACAAGCTATTGCCGACCACTTAGCCGAGAATCCGTGGATGATGAATATGAACCACCGAAAACATACTTCCCGATGAAGAGGCAATGCTTGTCGATCAGAGACTCGAGCAAGAGGAGAGGCCGTGATGGAAAATGTACTTGACTGAGTCGCCAATGCAGTGGGAGTTGGTATCCGAGCGGTACTTATTTCAGACGGGTCAACACTATCCCGTAATAGCTCAGCTTCGATTTTTCTGTATCAACAATATGGCCGAATACGAGGCATGCATCTTGGGATTAAGGATGGCGATTGACATGGGTATTCAAGAGATTTTTGTCATGGGTGACTCGGATCTCTTGGTACACCAAATTCAAGGGGAATGGGAGACACGAGATTTGAAATTGATACCATATCGGTATTGTTTGCACGAGTTGTCTCAAAGATTCCAGTCTATAGAATTCAAGCATATCCCGAGAATGCACAATGAGATTGCAGATGCGTTGGCCACATTGTCCTCTATGTTGCATCATCCTGACAAGACATATACAGATCCGCTCCAGATCCAAGTCCGAGATCAAAATGCTTACTGCTTCGTGGAAGAAGAGTCGGATGGAGAGCCGTGGTATCATGATATTAGAGAGTACTTGAAAGTTGGCAAATACCCGGAGCAAGCCACACTGGAGATCAGAAGAGAGCCATCAAGCGTCTAGCCAACGGATTTTTCTTCAGTCGAGGAGTGGTATACAAAAGAACACCAGTATTTGGGGTTTATCATATGGCACAGACGACAACAAGCAAATTGTAAATCACATTGAAGTACATGTCTGAGTACGCTGACCTCAGTTAATGAGCTGGATATGTGTTAAGCGAAGCAAGATTTTGAGAGTCAGGATACCACCGGCTCACCGACGGAGCGTGATTGTATCAGGGTATGTAGAGAAATGCCATCAATGCCGTGCACACGGGGATCCGATCCATTCCCGCCTTACGTAGCCGCACCACAACGTCGCACCTCGCCCTTTGTCGTTGGGAGTACGGATGTCATCTGCCCAACAGATCCGAAATTTGGCTTCTAATGGGCAATGATGCTTATCCCGGTCGCAATTGATTATTTCACCAAGCTGGGTCGAAGCCTAAGACATTCAAGGCGTGACGAAGAAATGCGGCGGATTTTTGCGCACGAGAATATCATACGCCGATTTGGAATCCCCAAAGTGATTATCACAGACAACGGAGCCAATTTAAACAGTCATCTCATGGCAGAGGTCTGTGAAAGGTTTAAGATCACGCACCGTAATTCCACGCCTTATAGACCAAAAGCAAATGGTGCAGTTGAGGCGGCAAATAAGAACATCAAGAAGATTCTTCGGAAAATGGTGGAGGGATCCAGGCAGTGGCATGAAAAGTTACCCTTTGCTCTCATGGGTTACCGCACGACGGTACGTACTTCTATCGGAACCACACCTTATACCCCGGTGTATGGAACAGAGGCCGTTATACCCGCAGAAATAGAAATACCATCATTGCGAATTATAGCCGAATCTGAAATAGATGACGATGAATGGGTAAAGGCCCGGTTAGAACAGTTGAATTTGATTGATGAGAAGAGATTGGCCGCAGTCTGCCATGGACAGTTGTATCAGCGGAGAATGGCCAGAGCATATAATAAGAAGGTACGACCTCGAACGTTTGAAGTCGGACAACTGGTATTGAGGCGTATCTTACCACATTGGGCAGAGGCAAAAGGCAAGTTTGCACCGAATTGGCAGGGACCGTTCGTGGTATCACGGGTGTTGTCCAATGGAGCATTATACTTAACCGATGTTGAAGGAAAATGCGTAGAGATGGCCATCAATTCAGATGCAATCAAAAGATACTATGTACGATTACCTTTTCAATTGTATGTTTTGTATTTTGTCGTGGGATTTTGGAATTGAAATGACGAAGGCATTTTATTCTCTATCCAAACACTTTATCCATTGTTAACCCCTTCGAGCCTTAATGAATGAATTCTTTCATATCCCTCTCTCGGAATCGCTCTAGTATAATAAGATCGAAATTGCCAGAATGAAAAATGAAATGATGGAAAAAATGACAAAAAATGAAAAAATGAAAAATGATGAAAAAAAAGAAGAAAAAAAAAAAAAGAAAAAGACAAAAATCGGGAAAAAAGTCAAAAAGAAATCCATCTAACTTATGAAGTTGGCGAACTACGTCCGACTTGATCCCGAAAGTGGTACGTAGGCAGCCTCTCCGAGGTTCACCACAATAAAGAAAAATCCAAAATTCCTCACATATTGAAACTGGGCCGAAGTTATGTTTAATAATTCCGACAGCTTGTAAATATTTTTAACCCTCGTTGAAATTTTGAGCCTTTATATCTTTCTTTCTTAACCCATCCAAAAGTCACATTACAGTCCAAAGAAAGACCTTCCGATCAATTTTGAAATGATAACAAATACAACGAAGGAAGAGCAAGACATCGTACCATAATTGCAAGTAAAAACAAAATACAAAAAGTAAAACAGAAAAATAAAACGAGAGAGTCTCATCTGGCGAAAACCTTTAACCGGTGACTCATGAGGCGATCGTGAGCTTCGAGGGAATAAAATGAGTAGTAGCCTCATCAGCTGAAAACCTTAATTCCAAGACCGCGAGACGACGGCGAGGTTGAGAGAATAAACGAGAGAATCTTATCGGTGAAAACCTTTCGAGGCACCGTAAGGCGATCATCGAAAAGAGAAAAGGCAACAAAAAAGAGTATCGGCTTGGGTCAAAGGCAATTCAGAGTCAGAATAATGATTGGAACGAACTGGGTCAGAGCTTAAATACATGGCATGGTGTCACGACCCAAATCCAGCCGTGATGGCGCCCAACAATCAAGCTAGGCCAGCCAAACAAACGATTTAATTATAACACAATACCAGTCCCCAAATGGACAACCCAAAAAGAATATATGAGTTTAAGAACTCCAATAATATTAATACCTGAACGAAAGTACTGACACTCCCAAAGATCCGGAGTCACAAGTCTAGAGCCTCTAACAAAACCAACAGGAAATAGAGAGTACGATATAGAAGTACTCAAGTCCGAATACAAAATATAAACGAACAACTGGAATGAGAGGAGAAGCTAGGCTCTGCGAACGCAGGCAGCTACCTCAGCAACTCGATGTGACAATGTAAACGCTGGAGATGTCCGTCTACTGCTCCTGTGTACCTGAGTCTGCACACAAAAGGTGCAGGGAGTAGGGGTGAGTACTAAGTACTCAGTGAGTAACAAATATATACATGTAGCTGACAGTAAGAAATCCACAAAATACCACAAAATGAAGCTACACTACAGTCCGAATCTCCTACGAACTAGCAACAATAATTCCATACAACTACCACAAAGTAATCCAACAAATACAAATGCAATGCAATGCACATAACTGCTACGGCGTGTAGCCCGATCCAGCTTAACGTCGACGGCGCTCACTGGGGGTGTGTACAGACTCCGGAGGGGCTCCTACAGCCCAAGCGCAATACTGCTGCGGCGTGCAGCCCGATCCTCACATCAACCACCGCGGCGTGCAGCCCGATCCCATACTCAGTCCACAATAAGCAATTAAGTCACAAAACAACTCATTTTCCTTATTTCCAGTTCTCAATTCATAATTTATGAAAAATACTTTAACTTTATTAAGTTTGTAAAAGCTGGTGACTTAGCATTTCAAAAGTGTGATTACAATTTCCAGGACTGAGATCAGTGATTTAAGCAATTTTAGCTATCACATAAATATTGTCCTCTAAGGACGCTACAGATCGGCACAAGGCCCCAAACAAGGCTTACAGCCCACAAATATAGCAAATACAGTGTATTTCCAACACCAACATCATATTATTCATCCCGGGATGGACCAAGTCTCAATCCCCAATCACAATCAATTCCGCACCTGCCACTGTGTGCGAGCCACGCCCTATTAGCGTCACAATGTGCTAAGCCGGGGTTTCGAACCCTCAAGCTACAATATACACAAACTACTCACCTCTAGCCGGTCGTCGAATCGTCCGCGATGCCTTTTCCTTTGAATTTCGTTGCCTCGTGCGTAGAATCTAGTCAAATAACAATAATTATATCAAATACGGGTCAAAGAATCATAACCCACTTCAATTCATATGAAATTCTCAACATTACACCAAGTTGGTAAAACCCGACTTTCGGTACGATTCTCGAAAAATTACGAAAGTCTCATATTCGGAACCCTCATCTCAATACGAGTCTAAGCATATCAATTTTACCAAATTCGGACTCCATTTGCTCATTCAAAACCTTGATTCTCTAAAGTTCAAACCTAGGGTTAAATCTTCCATGAATCACCCCAATTCTTCCATTTTCATGATATAATTGCATGATATTATCAATACTAATCATAATATGAGTTCATAGTTGATTACCCGATGATTTCCCTTGATTTCTTCCTCAAAATCGCCCAAAGTCGCCCTTAAGCCGAGACCCCCAAATGATAAAATGTTTCTGAAATTTTCTACTTCGGATACACTTAACTTACAGCGATTTCCGCTTCTGCGGAAATATTTCCGCTCCTACGCGTCCGCTTCTGCGGAGATTGGACCGTTTCTGCGGATAGTTCCGCTTCTGCGGCTAGACGTCCGCTTCTGCGGACTCGCCCAAGCGGCTCCCCTTCCGCTTCTGCGAAGGCCGCTTCCGCGGCTCCCCGTCCGCTTCCGCGCTTCCGCTTCAGCGGCTCCCTTTCCGCTTCTGCGGTCGCCGCTTCTGCGGCTCCTTTCCGCTTCAGCGCACCCGCTCCTGCGCCCATAATTCCGCAGGAGCGGAAACAACAGAAGCAGTGCACTATTTTCTGCAATTTTCCATATTTCTCCCGATTAACCATCCGAAAACACCCCGAGGCCCCCGGGACCTCATTCAAACACACCAACACATCCTAACTCCTTATTCGAACTTGTTCCAATCATAAAAACACCATCCTAAACATCAAAATCATCAATTAACCACGGATTCAAGCCTAAATTTCTTAAAAACTTTCAAAACTAACATTCAACCCAAAACCCGATCAAACGATGTCCGAATGACCTGAAAATTTGCAGACATATCCAAAATCACATAACGAAGCTACAGAAATTGTCGGAATTCCATTCCGACCCCCGGATCAAAATATCACCTACCATCCGGTTTTCGCCAAAATTCAACATTCGCCAATTCAAGCTTAAAACTACACCGGACCTCCGAATTCAATTCCGATTGTTCTCCTAAGTCATAAATGATCCCCCGGAACTAGTCGAATCATCATAATCCGGTTCCGAGCACTCTAACTCAATAGTCAACTCTTGGTTGACTTTTCATATTCAAGCTTTCTTCAAACATGCTATTTGTTTCATTTTCAATCCAAATCACTTCTAACTCACCCGATATACTCTAATACTGTTTTAAAAGCATAATATATGTAAATGCACGGTAACGGGGTGGTAAATTCCCGTAACGACGGGCCGGGTCGTTACATTCTCCCCAACTTAAACAAACGCTCGTCCGCGAGCGGGTTAAGAAACATACCCGGAGCATCAAACAAGTGTGGATATCTGCTCTGCATTTCCTGTTCGGTCTCCCAAGTTTCATCCTCCACGGGACGACCTCTCCACCGCACTTTCACCGAAGCTATATCTTTGGATCTCAACTTACGAACCTGTCGACCCAAAATGGCTACCGGCTCCACATCATAGGTCAAGTTCTCATCCAGCTGTATTGTGCTGAAGTCTAATACATGTGACGGATCTCCAACATACTTCCGGAGCATAGATACATGGAACACCGGGTGAACTCCTGACAAACTGGGTGGCAAAGCAATCATATAAGCCACCTCCCCAACTTTCCTAAGCACCTCAAAAGGTCCAATAAACCTTGGGCTCAACTTCCTTTCTTTCCAAACCTCATAACACCTTTCATAGGCGAAACTTTCAGCAACACCTTCTCACCTACTGAATAAGACACATCTCGGACCTTCCGGTCCGCATAACTCTTCTGACGCGACTGAGCTGTGCGAAGTCTCTCCCGAATCACCTTCACCTTGTCTAAGGCATCTTGGACTAACTCTGTCCCCAACAACCTAGCCTCGCCGGGCTCGAACCAACCAACCGGAGACCTACACCGTCTCCCATATAAAGCTTCATACGGTGCCATCTGAATGCTGGACCGATAGCTATTATTGTAAGCAAACTCCGCCAAAGGCAAATAATCAGCCCATGAACCACCAAAATCAATGACACAAGCACGCAACATGTCCTCCAATATCCGAATAGTACGCTCAGACTGCCCATCCGTCTGTGGATGAAATGCTGTGCTCAACTCTACCTGTGAACCCAACTCTCGCTGAAATGTCCTCCAGAACTGAGATGTGAACTGGGTACCTCTGTCTGATATAATGGAAATAGGAACTCCATGCAATCTCACTATCTCACGGATGAATATCTCTGCCAACCGCTCTGAGGTATAGGTAGTACACACTGGGATGAAGTGAGCTGACTTAGTCAACCTATCCACCACCACCCAAACTGAATCAAACTTCCTCGCCGTCCGAGGGAGTCCACTAACAAAGTCCATAGTAATCCTTTCCCACTTCCACTCAGGAATATCAATACGCTGGAATACACCACCAGGTCTCTGATGCTCATACTTGACCTGCTGACAGTTTAGACACCGAGCCACATGGCTCACAATATCTTTCTTCATCTTTCTCCACCAGTAATGCTGCTTCAAATCCCGATACATCTTCGCGGCTCCTGGATGAATAGAATACCGCGAGCTATGGGCCTCTTCCAATATCAACTCACGAAGGCCATCAACATTGGGCACACATATCCGGCCCCGCATCCGCAATACACCCTCACTATCAATAGTGACATCTCTAGCATCATCATGCTGAACTCTGTCCTTAAGGACAAGTAAGTGTGGATCATCATACCGACGCTCTCGAATACGATCATATAAAGAAGAACGAGCTACTACATAATCCATCACCCGACTGGGCTCAGAAATATCCAGCCTCACCATCTGATTAGCTAACGCCTGAACATCAACTGCTAGGGGTCTCTCCCCAACTGGAATATACGCCAAACTGCCCATACTAATGGCCTTCCGGGTCAATGCATCGCCCACTACATTGGCTTTCCCGGGATGATACAAGATAGTAATATCATAGTCTTTAAGCAATTCAAGCCATCTCCGCTGCCTCAAATTTAGATCTTTTTGCTTAAACAAATGCTGAAGGCTGCGGTGGTCCGTATATACATCACAAGATACACCATATAGATAATGCCTCCAAATCTTCAAGGCATGAACAATAGCAACTAACTCCAAATCATGAACAGGGTAGTTCTTCTCGTGGGGCTTTAGCTGACGAGAAGCATATGCAATAACTCTACCCTCCTGCATCAACACACAACCGAGTCCAACTCTGGAAGCATCACAATACACCGTATACGACCCTGAGGCCGATGGTAACACAAGTACTGGGGCTGTGGTCAAAGCCTCCTTGAGCTTCTGAAAGCTCTCTTCACATTCATCGTACCACACAAATGGAGCATTCTTCTGTGTCAGCTTAGTCAACGGTGAAGCAATAGATGAGAAATCCTGAACAAACCGGCGATAATAGCCTGCCAAACCGAGAAAACTACGAATCTCCGTAGCTGAGGAAGGTCTGGGCCAATTCTGCACTGCCTCAACCTTCTGAGGATCAACCCTAATACCATCACTGGACACTATATGTCCCAGAAAACCCACAGTATCAAGCCAGAACTCACACTTAGAGAATTTTGCATAAAGCTTCTCTTCCCTCAACCTCTGCAATGCCACTCTCAAATGTTGTGCATGCTCCTCCTGGCCGCGTGAGTATACCAAGATATCATCAATAAACACAATCACAAAAGAATCAAGGTACGGCCGAAATACACTATTCATCAAGTGCATGAATGCCGCTGGGGCATTAGTCAACCCGAAAGACATCACCAGGAACTCGTAGTGCCCATATCGCGTCCTGAACGCTGTCTTCATAATATCCGAGTCCCTGATCTTCAACCGATGATAGCCCGATCGAAGATCAATCTTAGAAAATACACTAGCTCCCTGGAGCTGATCAAATAGGTCCTCAATACGAGGCAACGGGTATTTATTCTTCACTGTTACCTTGTTCAGCTGCCTGTAATCAATGCACATTCTCATTGTGCCATCTTTCTTCTTTACGAACAACACCGGTGCACCCCAAGGTGACACACTCGACGAATGAAACCCTTATCTAAGAGTTCCTGAAGCTGTTCCTTCAATTCTTTTAACTCTGCTGGTGCCATGCGATAAGGAGGAATAGAAATGGGCTGAGTGCCCGGCACCAAATCAATACCAAAATCAATATCTCTATCAAGCGGCATGCCTGGCAGGTCTGCTGGAAATACATCCTGAAACTCCCTCACAATGGGGACCGAAACAAGACTGGGTGTCTCAGCTTCAACATTTCTAATGAAGGCCAAATAAGACAAACAACCCTTGCCAATCATTCGTTGAGCTTTTATATACGAAATCACCCTGTCAGACACATAATCAGTCAAGCCACGCCACTCGATCCGCGGATTACCCGGAATAGCTAACGTGACTGTCTTGGCATGACAGTCCAGAATCGCATGGTAAGGAGATAGCCAATCCATGCCTAGAATTACATCGAAATCTACCATGCCCAGTAGTAATAAATCAACTCGGGTCTCCGGACCCCCAATAGTAATAATACAGGATCGATATACCTGATCCACAACAACAGTATCCCCCACTTGGGGTAGACACATGTACGGGCAAAGCAAGGATACCACGGGTCATACCCAAATGATGTGCAAAGTAAGCAGAGACATAAGAATAGGTGGATCCCGGATCAAATAAGACAGGAAGCATCCCCGTGGCAGACCGAGATAATACCCGAAATGACCGCATCCGAGGCACTAGCATCCTTCCCCGTCCGGAAGAGCATAGAAACGAGCCCGACCTCCACCAGTACGATCTCGCCTCTGGGGCGACCTCTAGATACCCGGCCACCAGGTCCTAGCCGACCGTGCCGGCGCCGAAGAAACAGGAGTAGACGAAGGCTGATCCCTCCGCCGTGACCTCTCACGAAGCCACCGAGGACACTCTCTCCTCGATATGGCCCAAATCACCGCACTCAAAACAACGGCCCGAAGATGGAAGAAGGGGCCGCCGAGGACCCCTCGCTACCGACGAATCCCGTGCCGAGGAAACAGGAGCGCAGCTCGAGCCGGAAGAGCACTCGCGCGGGCCGACTCGCCGACGGCTCCGCCGACCCCGATAACCCCGCCGGCCTTGACGACCACGATCGGATGAAACCCCACCGGACCTCGCACGTCCCGCACCGATGAGATCCGAAGCGAGCGACCTCTCGCTATGCCGAAATTGGCCCCTAGACGGAGCACCACCGTAACCGCCAGCACCACGAGGCCTCTTAGCCTCTCTCTCTCCTCTCGCTCTCTGCGATCTGTCTCAACGTGACGGGCCGCATCAACCACCTCCTCAAAGGTAACCGTAGAAACTCTCTCCCGGTCATCAATATGCGGACGGGATAAATAAGACCATCAATAAATCTCCGGATCCTCTCCCCGTTCGGTAGGAACCATCCACATGGCACGACGGGCCACCGTGTGAATCTCATCTCATACCGATTAACCGTCATCTCTCCCTCGCTTTAACCACTCGAACCGACGTCGCAGCCCCTCTCTCCGAGACCGAGGCACGTACTTCTCCAAAAATACCGCGGAGAATTGCTGCCAAGTGAGGGGCACTGCCCCACCGGGCCTACGCCTCTCAAAATCCTCCCACCACCGGAAAGCTGCACCTGTGAACTGGAAAGTGGTGAATGAAACACCGCCGGACTCTAGAATACCCGCAGTGCGAAGCATGCGCTGACATCTGTCAAGAAAACCCCGGGCATCCTCGCCCTCAGCTCCACTAAATGTCGGAGGCCGTAGCCTCTCAAATCTCTCCAAACGACGCCGCTCATCGTCGGGCATAACCGGAACCACATATGCAGGAGCCGGTGCAACGGGTGCAACCGGCTTCACCGGCTCGGGTGTCCGAGCCACGGGGGTCTGATTCCCTCCCCCCGCCTGTGAAGATGATACTGCAGCAGTAGCAGCAACTACCCGTGCCAATCCTGTGCACACTGATAATATCCGAGCCAAGGTCTCTCGAAGACCCGGTATCACAATCAGGCACCGCCGGCTCCGAACCCGAGCCGGCCGAGCATCTCGCCGCCGGAATCCGGTCCCGAGTCCGGTCAACCGGCGGGTCGGCAGAGTGCCGGTGCCGCTCGCCCTACCTCTACCACGACCACGGCCTCCGGGTGCCAACGGTGGTCGTCCGCCACGTCCGTTAGCTCGTGTTCTCGCCATCTCGCGAGAGAATAGAATATGGAAAGATTTAATTTCATGATAACACAAATCGCACGATATGAATTCAAGAAAATGAGGTTTTTCCTAAAGTTTCGGTAGCCCTTCGAAGATAGATACGGACGTCTACGTACCGATCTGCGAAAGCCTACTAAACCGGCTCATGACTCGCGAGTCCTAATAACCTAGAGCTCTGATACCAACTTGTCACGACCCAAATCCAGTCGTGATGGCGCCCAACAATCAAGCTAGGCCAGCCAAACAAACGATTTAATTATAACACAATACCAGTCCCCAAATGGACAACCCAAAAAGAATATATGAGTTTAAGAACTCCAATAATATTAATACTGAACAAAAGTACTGACACTCCCAAAGATCCGGAGTCACAAGTCTGGAGCCTCTAACAAACCCAACAGAAATAGAGAGTACGATATAGAAGTACTCGAGTCTGAATACAAAATACAAAATAACAACTGGAAATGAGAGGAGAAGCTAGGTTCTGCGAACGTAGGCAGCTACCTCAGCAACTCGATGTGACACTGCAAACGCTGGAGATGTCCGTCTACTGCTCCTGAATACCTGAGTCTGCACACAAAAGGTGCAGGGAGTAGGGGTGAGTACTAAGTACTCAGTGAGTAACAAATATATATAAGTAGCTGAAAATAAGAAATCCACAGAATACCACAATATAAAGCTACACTACAGTCCGAATCTCCTACGAACTAGCATCAACAATACAATTTAGTTACCAGAGAGTAATTCAACAAATAAAGATGCAATGCAATGCACATAATCGCTACGGCGTGTAGCTAAATCCAATTTAACGTCGACGGCGCTCACTTGGGGTGTGTACAGACTCCGGTGGGGCTCCTACAGCCCAAGCGCAATACTGTTGCGGCGTGCAGCCCGATCCTCACATCAACCACTGCGGCGTGCAGCCCGATCCCATACTCAGTCCACAATAAGCAATTAAGTCACAAAACAACTCATTTTCCTTATTTCCAGTTCTCAATTCATAACTTATGAAAAATACTTTAACTTTATTAAGTTTGTAAAAGCCGGTGACTTAGCATTTCAAAAGTGTGATTACAATTTCCAGGACTGAGATCAGTGATTTAAGCAATTTTAGCTATCACATAAATATTGTCCTCTAAGGACGCTACAGATCGGCACAAGGCCCCAAACAAGGCTTACAACCCACAAATATAGCAAATACAGTGTATTTCCAACACCAACATCATATTATTCATTCCCGGGATGGACCAAGTCTCAATCCCCAATCACAATCAATTCCGCACCTGCCACGGTGTGCGAGCCACGCCCTATTAGCGTCACAATGTGCTAAGCCGGGGTTTCGAACCCTCAAGCTACAATATACACAAACTACTCACCTCTAGCCGGTCGTCGAATCGTCCGCGATGCCTTTTCCCTTGAATTTCGTTGCCTCGTGCGTAGAATCTAGTCAAATAACAATAATTATATCAAATACGGGTCAAAGAATCATAACCCACTTCAATTCATATGAAATTCTCAACATTACACCAAGTTGGTAAAACCCGACTTTCGGTACGATTCTCGAAAAATTACGAAAGTCTCATATTCGGAACCCTCATCTCAATACGAGTCTAAGCATATCAATTTTACCAAATTCGGACTCCATTTGCTCATTCAAAACCTTGATTCTCTAAAGTTCAAACCTAGGGTTAAATCTTCCATGAATCACCCCAATTCTTCCATTTTCATGATATAATTGCATGATATTATCAATACTAATCATAATATGAGTTCATAGTTGATTACCCTGATGATTTCCCTTGATTTCTTCCTCAAAATCGCCCAAAGTCGCCCTTAAGCCGAGACCCCAAATGATAAAATGTTTCTGAAATTTTCTACTTCTGATACACTTAACTTACAGCGATTTCCGCTTCTGCGGAAATATTTCCGCTCCTACGCGTCCGCTTCTGCGGAGATTGGACCGTTTCTGCGGATAGTTCCGCTTCTGCGGCTAGACGTCCGCTTCTGCGGACTCGCCCAAGCGGCTCCCCTTCCGCTTCTGCGAAGGCCGCTTCTGCGGCTCCCCGTCCGCTTCCGCGCTTCCGCTTCAGCGGCTCCCTTTCCGCTTCTGCGGTCGCCGCTTCTGCGGCTCCTTTCCGCTTCAGCGCACCCGCTCCTGCGCCCATAATTCCGCAGGAGCGGAAACAACAGAGGCAGTGCACTATTTTCTGCAATTTTCCATATTTCTCCCGATTAACCATCCGAAAACACCCCGAGGCCCCCGGGACCTCATTCAAACACACCAACACATCCTAACTCCTTATTCGAACTTGTTCCAATCATAAAAACACCATCCTAAACATCAAAATCATCAATTAACCACGGATTCAAGCCTAAATTTCTTAAAAACTTTCAAAACTAACATTCAACCCAAAACCCGATCAAACGATGTCCGAATGACCTGAAAATTTGCAGACATATCCAAAATCACATAACGAAGCTACAGAAATTGTCGGAATTCCATTCCGACCCCCGGATCAAAATCTCACCTACCATCCGGTTTTCGTCAAAATTCAACATTCGCCAATTCAAGCTTAAAACTACACCGGACCTCCGAATTCAATTCCGATTGTTCTCCTAAGTCATAAATGATCCCCCGGAACTAGTCGAATCGTCAGAATCCGGTTCCGAGCACTCTAACTCAATAGTCAACTCTTGGTTGACTTTTCATATTCAAGCTTTCTTCAAACATGCTATTTGTTTCATTTTCAATCCAAATCACTTCTTACTCACCCGATATACTCTAATACTGTTTTAAAAGCATAATATATGTAAATGCACGGTAACGGGGTGGTAAATTCCCGTAACGACGGGCCGGGTCGTTACACATGGTCAGCGGAACCAGCCAGCAAATGCCTAGATAAGTTCTGTCATCTCTCCAAAATACCCTTACCTTCCTTTCATTTTTCTGCATTTCATTGTTTACCTTTTTAGAGTTAACTACCAGCTCCTGATAACGGAAGTTGAAACAACACTGGATCAGAAAGGAAAGAAGATTCGGGAAAGGAATAAAGAAGCTTGGCAGACATGGCCAAAGGAAAAGAAAACAAAACAAAAATGGAAAAATGACAAAATACAAAAAGAGTTTGCGTGGGACAAGCAGTTAGAAGTCATGCGACATCAGAAAAGCAAAAACAAAGGAAGCAATAAGAGGCGGGGACGGCAGATGCCAGTTGCCAGCAGTTTATATCTAATAAAATTTTGTTTCATGCAGGAACAAATTGTCACTAATCACTTTAAAGTGAATGTGACCAATGTGGAAAATTGAAAATACCAAAAAGAGAAGTTCGCCAAATAAGTGGAGAAATTCACAGGCAAGAGTTCAGTTGGTAAAAAGAAAATACCAAAAAGAGGAGGTAACATCTTTTAAAATCCATTCCCCGGTCTTCAGGCTGAGGGGATACTGTTTTTCATCTGCATTGCACGTTTAAATTTTGTTAGGCGCCCACCTTCAAATTCGGGAATATTTTCTGCATTCGCATTGCACGTTTAAATTTCTGTTAGGCGCCCACCTTCAAATTCGGGAATATTTTCTGCATTCGCATTGCACGTTTAAATTTCTGTTAGGCGCCCACCTTCAAATTCGGGAATATTTTTCTGCATTCGCATTGCACGTTTAAATTTCTGTTAGGCGCCCACCTTCAAATTCGGGAATATTTTCTGCATTCGCATTGCACGTTTAAATTTCTGTTAGGCGCCCACCTTCAAATTCGGGAATATTTTCTGCATTCGCATTGCACGTTTCAATTCTGTTAGGCGCCCACCTTCAAATTCGGGAATATTTTCTGCATTCGCATTGCACGTTTAAATTTCTGTTAGGCGCCCACCTTCAAATTTGGGAATACTTTTCTGCATTCGCATCGCACGTTTAAATTTCTGTTAGGCGCCCACCTTCAAATTCGGGAATATTTTCTGCATCGCATTGCACGTTTCAATTCTGTTAGGCGCCCACCTTCAAATTCGGGAATATTTTCTGCATACGCATTGCACGTTTCAATTCTGTTAGGCGCCCACCTTCAAATTCGGGAATATTTTCTGCATTCGCATTGCACGTTTAAATTTGTGTTAGGCGCCCACCTTCAAATTTGGGAATACTTTTCTGCATTCGCATTGCACGTTTAAATTTCTGTTAGGCGCCCACCTTCAAATTCGGGAATATTTTCTGCATTCGCATTGCATGTTTAAATTTCTGTTAGGCGCCCACCTTCGAATTCGGGAATATTTTCTGCATCGCATTGCACGTTTAAATTTCTGTTAGGCGCCCACCTTCAAATTCGGGAATATTTTCTGCATTCGCATTGCATGTTTAAATTTCTGTTAGGCGCCCACCTTCAAATTCGGGAATATTTTCTCCATTCGCATTGCACGTTTAATTTCTGTTAGGCGCCCACCTTCAAATTCGGGAATACTTTTCTGCATTCGCATTGCACGTTTAAATTCTGTTAGGCGCCCACCTTCAAATTCGGGAATATTTTCTGCATTCGCATTGCACGTTTAAATTTCTGTCAGGCGCCCACCTTCAAATTCGGGAATATTTTCTGCATACGCATTGCATGTTTAATTTCTGTTAGGCGCCCACCTTCAAATTCGGGAATACTTTTCTGCATTCGCATTGCACGTTTAAATTCTGTTAGGCGCCCACCTTCAAATTCGGGAATATTTTCTGCATCATCATGGTTTATATATTTAAAAGCCCACACTGGGGCAGAAAAAGAAAAAAAAAAAGAGGTAGTTTGTTGTTTTGTTTTGAGCAGGTTCAGCTCGAGATCAAGAAAAACAAGAAAATCAACAAAAAAGAGAGTCATCAAGAAAAACAAGAAAATCAACAAAAAAGAGAGTCAGCATCAAAGAAAATCAACAAAAAAGGAAGATTCTGCATCACCGGAAAGGGAAGAAGAGCAAAAGCTAGATTAGGAACAATTGTAATTGTAGGATCTTAGCTTAGAATAGCTTCTTCATTTTACATTTTCCCCCCCGGTGTAATAAGGAGTAAGTCAGCAGGTCTCAACAGTGTCAATGCAACAGTGAATCCGGTAGTTTTTAAAACTGCAAGACCTTCCCGAACTACACTGACCTGATTCCTGTTTAGCCCAGGATATGTAGGCAACCTCTAAAGCAGGGTGCGGTCAAAAGGTTTTCAAAAATGCTTTCACGGAATATGCCGATGTGCAAAAATCTCTCATTATCGCTCACTTGTCTTTGCACTGAAACTCTTCGTGTTCGTCTAACCATGTTACTGTGAGCACATGATTTTTGCACTAAGCCTTTAAATTCCAAAATTAAAATAAATATATTTTGAGTGCAATTACTTGCTTTGCTTGAATTTAGTTATATTTTTGTGTGTTTGAATAAGTAAAAAATTAGAAAAAAATTAAAAATAGTAGTAATTAGTTTGTTAGTTTAGTTAATTGGAAATTTAGCAAAATAGCTTAAATAGGAGAAAATAAAGGAAAAAATAGCGTAAAAATTGCAAAAAATATTAGGAAATTAGAGTAGGAAGTAAATTAGGATTTATAATTTTTCATAAAAGAAAAGAAAAAAAAAGAAGTATAAAAGAAAATACATAAAAAATATTAAAACCAGAAAATACAAAAAATAGATGTGTATATACAGGTATAATGCATTGGGCTGACTGAGAAGCCCAATATGCCAAGCCCAGTCACCTGGCCGGCCTGGCTTTTAATTAGGTTGATCATGACCGTTCATTTTGGTGTATCTGACGGCCGAGAATATTAAGGGAATTATTTAGTTTAATTAATTGCTGAGATTTAATCTCAGCCGTTCATGTGGTTTGATCCAAAGGCGTGAGACCTTGGTCTCATTAGAAGCAAAACGACGGCGTTTTAGTAACGCCCGTCCTCAGCCGTTGATCATCATCAAGCGAACGGCCGAGATTATCTCGGATATTTGGCCTATTTAAAGGTTTTGTCTGAAGGAGGCCGCCTATTTTGCCATTTCTTTAACCCTAGAGACGCCGCCTCTCCTCTCCCTCTCTTCATCTCCTTCTTCAAACCTCAGAAACCCTAGGCGGCCATGGCGGCCACCACCTTCCACGGTGGTCGCCAGCCTTTCTAATCCCTCCTATCTTCTTTTCCTTCTTCTTCTTGTCATAATACCCCAAAAATCCCAGAAAAAATACCCCGTTCTTCAAAAGTCCGGTCACCGGAGTTACACCGGTGACCACCAAAGTATGAGAACCAACCTGAAACCAATGCCAATCGACGCCTCTCCACTAGATCTACCCACTCATGTCAATGGCTACCCTCGAATCTTCCCGGAACAATTCGAATATCCAAATTAAGGTCGTCGGAACCCTAGCTCCGGCGACCCCAAGTTCGAACCCCAATCAAGACCCCACCTTTACCATCTCTTTAAACACCTCCTGCAAGTCAAAATCAAAAAGGCCTCGTCCCTAGGCCTATGAGAGAAAATCAGACAAGGAAAAAGAAGAAAAATCGAAAAAAAAGATATCTGGAAGAGAATAAAGAAAAGGAAACAAGAAAGATGAAAGGAGGAGGTCTGAGAGATGAGAAAGAGTGAAATAGAAGAGTGAAAGATAGGAAGCTTGGGGGACCGGCCCCGCAAGTTAAGTACCCTCCCCCTGTTGTATATTTCTTTGCTTTTCCTGTTTGACCTATGTGTTTCTTGTCTTGCATGTTTCTATCTGCCCTTTTCCTCGTGCTTCACATGATTAGTTTTAGGGTTTAATTGGTCCATCTGTGCTCCATGTTTGAATGCTCATCTGCTTTTGTTTCTTATCTTTTATCGTATATATATATTACATCTGTTAGTTTGTCATAAGAATTAGGGTGTCTTTCGTCAAAATTTTGGCTTGTTTCTATGTTCTTAATATCCCTTATTCTTTTTCATTTTTTGTTTCTTTCTCCGTTGGTTTTTGATATCTCTTCTATATGTCTTATTTGTTTTCGCATGTTAATTTTAGGGTTTTGCTTTGCTTTCCTTTGTTTTGTGTCTGTCATCTTGATATTTCGTTTATCCCCTGTGCTTCTTCATTTTTTGTAGTTCAGTGTTTTAACTTGTTCATCTTCATGTTTTTCTCTTGATTTGTATGTTTCAATCATGTTCAGTTTCCTTCCTTTTCGTTCTGCTGTGTAATATGAGTCCAGACTTGTTTACTTTCCACAGCATGACCTTTCCTTTCTTCATGATTCTTCACATGCTTAGCTGTCTAGTCATTGTTATTCATATCTTATACTATGTTTGGATTTTGGTTTCTGATTCTCTGATTTGAAGATTTGAACTTGATATCTTTCTTCTTGTTTGTCCTCTGCTAGTATTAGGCTTCTCCATTCTGTTTGCATGTTTCTCATTCTCCCTTAATCTTCCCTGCTAGTTCTTGACAGTTTGAATGATCCTTTTCTTCTCTTTGTCTCATGCTTAAGGATAGAATTAGCTATGGGTCCCTTATATTAAGTTTGAATTAGTCTTTTTCATGTTTAGTTATACTGTTAGAACTAAATATTAGTTTCATATCTGAGTTGGCTCTACTCCAGTTTTCCATGTGTTCACTGTTTTCCTTTTAGAATAATTTTAGAATTAGCCATTAGACTCTCATGTCTACTTAAGGGTTACTACTTCAAAGAGCACCCTCACATGCATGCCCATGATCTTTCTTCTGTCACTTTTGCATAATAGATTTAGGGATGTTATTCATTGCTCCTTCATGCCTTTCTGTTCCTCATCTTCACTCTTAACATGCATATATCAAGCTAGGGTAGCACTTAAAAATGAATCCTAATTACCCTACTTAGATTAGTTGAACCATGCTGACTGGTTTCTGAGAATTCACTATCTCTCCATGATTTTTCTACTCCTTATCTTCATATTATCTGTCTCATGTTGAAGTCCATTGTCTTTATGTCTAAAATGAATCATGTTTTATCTCTTGTTTTGTAGGATTTAGTTTCCATGTGTCTATGCCCATGAACCCTAAATGTTTGAATTTCTCAGTGTCTCATTTGACATGAATTGATCATGACTAAGCCTCGATTGATGTTAGTTTGACATGTTGCTACATGAGTTTAAGTTATGTGAGTTGATTAGTTGAGGTTCAACACTATCAAACCCCTTTTCTGAGTTTTAATTAATCAATGAACATTATTTGGCTTTATGTGGTTATGTGTGCAATTGTATGTTAAAATGGCTAAGTTTGCAATAGTTACATGTTAAGTGTGAACACTGATAATGTCTATCATGCTTAGGAAGATTGGTTATAGCTGTTAGCATTAGGTTTTATGAAAATGGTTAGTTTTGAAATAGGACATAAACTGAAAATGAACAAAAATAGGCTACAAGTTTAATAATTGGCCTAAGAATGGTCAACCTTGCAAAGGGTTGACCAATTCCGTGAGCCCTAACACACAGCTCACTGTTTAACAGTGGCTGGTTGTGCAAAGGGCTATGTCTGCAAATGCAGACTAGCCCAGGCTCTATATTGAGCCCCGAACAGCAAAGTGGCCAAACCTGTAAAGGTTTTGGGCCTAGCTGTTCAGTATATGGCTTTAATAGCCCAAGCTAAGTCTCAACTTGAGACTGGCTAACTTTTAAATAGTTTAAACATAATAACAAAACAGGCTATGCCTGCAATTAGCTTTAATTAAGAATAATTTGGTCTTAATTGACTGAAATTAGTTTAAAAGGGGTTAAAATTGAAATAGTTTTAGAAATAAATCTGGCCAGCCCTTAAATACTAATGCCAGGGCTGGCCATTAGTTAAATAGGTTCAAAATTAGATAGAATCTGCCCTAGGCATAGCTGGTAAATCAGCAGTGCCCTTAGGGGCACAATTGGGAATTGAAAAGGTAAAATAGTAACTAGTAAGAACTTAGGAGGGTAATAGGGACTTTTATACTCCTGATTTCTGCAATTTTGCAGAGATTTAGGGGTATAATGGTCTCCTAAAAATGGGAAATCTGTAAAAATCTCAAACCCCTAAGGTTATATTAGTAAAATGCCATAAAAGAGAATCTTTAGAACCTTCCAGCACATGCTGGAAGGGTTTTAGTAACTGAAAATAGGACTAAAGTGTAGAATAGGTAATTTTAGGAGGGGGAAGTGGGATTAATCCCATTACTTCCTCCCCAAGTATTCAGCCCTAAAAGGTTAGCTATAAATATCTCAAAAAGGGGCTGAAAAAGGGGGATTCCATTAGAGAAAATCTGGGTGAATATTTGGGGATCGAACATTGAGAGTAATCTGAAGAACAGACATAAGCTGAAATTCATACCAAGGCATTGAGAGATAAAAAATAGCAATAGAGTAACTGGATTTTTCTGGAATTTTTCGAGTAGAACTCGCTGGATTCTTTGGTTTCGCTGGGTTCACTTGCTAGTTAATTTCTGGGTTTCCTTGTTGCTGTGTTGTTGTGTTTGGTTCTACACATTTGGATCTTCACTCTACTGTTGCATTGCCTTTGTTTGGGTCTACTGCTGTTACTGCTTACTCCTTCTCCCTTAGAACTCATTGGCTTCTATTTTTGCTGAATCAGGTACACATCCTATTCATTGAAGCTGTATTGATGTCATTGATGAAATAAAATGAAGATCCTATGCTGTTATGTAGTTGTAGTCTAATATTGATTAGTTCTAGTTGTAAATTAGTCATGGTAGTCTTTTATAGTAGCTGAAGAAACAAAAACAGAGGCAATGTAATAGTATAGTAATAGTAGTATAGTAGTAGTATAATGTAGATAGCTTGTCACTTAGTATAATTAGGAAAACTTAAAATATAAGTTAATTAGTAATATCTGCAATAGTAATAATCTGATAACAAACTTCATAAGGGAATCAGTAGCGTAATATTAGTGTTGGTATAGACCATTCATCACTTAGCTAAATATGAATACTATTAAAACTAGAGCTCATCAATTTATTCGCCTTCATTAGTGATACTGAATTCATTCAGTTAATCTGTTTCATTAACTAATCTTAGTGTTTGAACAAGTTTAAAAGATAAGAAGAAAAATAGGCAATGATGTTAAAACGATTTCAGTTTTGGTGTTAATTGGTGTTCAAACATAGATATAAAGTGGTATAGGTTCAAAAGAGAGAATAGGCAGAGGAATGGATAGTTCATTCGTATCTGGGATTTATGACATAAGCCAATTTGAATTAGAATCAATGATACATTTATGTACATACGAATAGATCATTCAGTCTTGGATAACTCAGTAATTGGGTCGATTAAGCACTGTCACGTATAGGTTAATTACTTAATTTTGGTCATTTGTAGATAATTAGTTTAATTACTCTATGAACTTCTAAAATAATCGAATTGCTCTCCTTTAGAATCTGTTAGTGTTAGTATCAACTTGTTAACGAAGGTTGAGATCATAAAATAGCCTTTAGCTATAGTCTGAATTGTGATAGATAATCGATTCACAATAGGTTGTGTACTGATTTCTTTTTAATGAATAAAACATTTTGAGTTCATTCTATTCAGTTTGCGTTTCTGATTTTAATTATTTCAATTTGTTATATAAATTCTCTTAAACCCCCATGGCCGTGAATTCATGTAAATATCTAGTCTTTCAAGGGCTTGGACTGATGTAATGTGAGTGAAAAATGAGAACCAGGCCCAACAGCAATGAAATCCGAATAGGCCTAGACCACTTGTGTAAATACGATTGAGGAAAGAACATGTATAGAAAAATGTAGTCAAATACAAGTATTGAAACCTTTAATAAAATTGGGACGAGCCTCGCCCGAATAACACCAGGGCCCCCACTTAGTAATGGTATGAATGCAAATAGACTCGGGAAAGCTAATAGCCAATTCCATAGCTTTTCCCAAAAGATTTAAATCCGATAGACGTTATTTTAGGACACGATTTTAATATACCTTCCTATGAACGAGTGTGCACTTGGTGCAACTCAAATCCAAATCTCGGTAAAGCTGAAATACACCGAAAGTCATAGGCGTACTGGTTGCGGTATGACTCGAGGCGTGTTTTCGCGATACCGCAAATTCCTAAAAAATGGTATTTAACGTAAAAGTGCATTATGTTGATAGAATCTATAACTGAGTCAAACAAAATCAAAAACGACAGTGGAGCGACCGTGCTAAAACCACGGAATCCGGGAGTGCCTAACACCTTCTCCCGGGTTAACAGAGTTCCTTATCCGGACCTCTGCTTCGCATACATTTCAAAGAGTCAAAATTCCTCGGATTCGGGATTAACCGGTGACTTGGGACACCATTGTCATTCCCAAGTGGCGACTCTGACTAATCTCTAATAAATCCCGAACCGATTGTCCTTAAATTGGAAAAACTCCTTCCCTTACGCTATTTTATCCGTTTCGGGTAATTAAGCGTCGGGGTATACCCTACAAGTGTGTTCATACACCTTACGCACGTGCGGGGTAGTAAAAAGGGAGGTGTGACACTTACGAGGTAAATACACTCAGTTGGAGAGGACATGTTGCGCTTTAACATGGGTCGCACAGAAGTTGAAACATTACTTGTCGGCTTACACCACTTATCTTATATCTCGCCTAGATCCACTGAAGTACAACTTCTAGAAGCCTATGCCCACAGGAAGGCTTGCTAATTGGCAAATCCTGCTTATTGAGTTTGATATTATTTATGTAACACGCACTGCAATGAAGGCACAAGCGGTCGCTGATCATTTGGTAGAAAATCTAGTCGATGATGAGTATGAACCACTGAAGGAATATTTTCCTGATGAGGAAACAATAAATATTGAAGAATTGGAACAAGACGAAAAGCCGGGTTGGAAATCATACTTTGACAAGGCAGTCAACAACAAAGGAGTCAGAATTGGAGCAGTGCTCATTTCATAAACGAGTCAGCATTATCATGTTACCGCTCAACTCCGCTTTTTCTGTACTAATAACATGGCCGAGTATGAAGCATGTATATTGGTATTAAGAATGGCAATAGACATGGGTGTTCAAGAGATTTTGGTCATGGGTGACTCGGATCTCTTAATACATCAAATTCAGGGAGAATGGGAGACAAGGGATTTGAAGCTTATACCATACCGACAGTGTCTACATGAACTATGTCAAAAGTTTCAATCCATAGAGTTCAAGAATATACCAAGAATGCACAATGAAGTTGCATATGCTCTGGCCACATTGTCATCCATATTGCACCACCCGCACAAAGCTTATGTAGATCCATTACAAATCCAAGTTCATGATCAGAATGCTTATTGCTTTACGGTAGAAGAGGAGCTTGATGGTGAACCATGGTTCCATGATATTAAATAATATTTGAGGATGGGGGTGTACCCGGTACAAGCTACGGGAGACCGGAAAAGGGCTATAAGGCGACTAGCGAATGGATTTTTCTTCAGCGGAGGGATTGTATATAAGAGAAATCCGGATTTGGGTTTACTGAGATGTATAGATGCACAGCAGGCTGTTATAATCATGGCTAAAATGCATGCAGGAACTTGTGGACCCCATATGAGTGGATATGTTTTTGGCCAAGAAAATACTAAGGGCAGGATATTATTGGCTCACTATAGAGAGAGATTGCATCAGATATGTACGGAAATGCCATCAATTCCATTCTCTGCCATATGAGTTGCATACAATGTCAACACCATGGCCTTTTGTCGCTTGGGGCATGGACGTCATCGGTACGATAGAACCCGCAGCATGTAATGGGCACATATTTATTCTAGTAGTCATTGATTACTTCACTAAATGGGTGGAGGCGAAGACATTTAAAGCAGTAACAAAGAAGGCAGTAGTGGATTTCGTACATACAAAGATCATTTGACACTTCGAAATTCCCAAGGTGATTATTACGGATAATGGAGCCAATCTTAGCAGTCATCTCATGGCGGAGGCATGTCAGAAGTTTGAAATCTTGCATCGCAATTCTACACCTTATCGGCCTAAAGCAAATGGAGCAGTTGAAGCCGCAAATAAGAATATTAAAAAAAATTCTTCGAAAGATGGTAGAGGAGTTAAAACAGTGGCATGAAAAATTACCATTTGCTCTAATGGGTTATCGCACTAGTGTGCGTACTTCAATTGGTGTGACCCCTTACTCATTGGTGTATGTAACAGAGCCAGTGATACATGCAGAAATTGAAATACCCTCCCTCCGAATTTTAGCTGAGGCTAAAATTGTTGATGATGAATGGTCGAAGGTCCGGTTAGATCAATTGAGCCTGATCGATGAGAAAAGATTAGCAGTAGTATGTCACAGACAGTTGTACCAACGGCTGATGGCCAGAGCATATAACAAGAAAGTACGCCCACAGAAATTCGAGGTTGGACAATTGGTGTTAAGACGTCTTTTACCACAATGGGCCGAAGTAAAAGGAAAGTTGCGCCTAATTGGCAAGGGCCGTTTATGGTATCTCGGGTATTGTCCAACGGAGCTTTATATCTAACAAATGTAGAAGGGAAATGTGTAGAGACTTCCATCAACTCTGATGCAGTCAAGAGATATTACGTATGATTCCTTTCATGTATACAATTGTATTTGTCATAATTTTGAAATTGAAATGATGAAGGCATTTTATTTCTCTATCCAAACACTTTACCCATTGCTACCCCTTTTGAGCCTTATTATATTATTCTTTTGTACCCCTCTCTCGGAATCAATGATGAAGTCAAAATGAATGATGAAATGAAAAGAAAAGAAAAAAAAGGAAGAAGATTGAAAAAAAAGAGAAAAAGGAAAATTTTGAAAAAAAGGAAGAAGAGAAAAGAAAAGATAAGAAAAAAAGAAGAACAAAAAAATATATATACAAAAGAAGAAAATCGGGAAAAAGTCAAATGACGAAGAGTCCTTATGGTATGAACTACGTCTGACTTGATCCCGAAAGGGTACGTAGGAAGCCTCAATGAGGTTCAGTCACGATAACAATAAAATTCAAGTTTCCCCAAAAAATCGAAACTGGGGCAGACGTTATGTTTTTATAATTCTGAGTGTTGTAATTGTTATAAACCCATGTTATAAATTTGAGCCTTTATACCCTTCTTTCTAAACCCATCCAAAAGCCACATTACGGTCCAAAGAAAGACCTTCTGATTAATTTCAAGGGAATGACAATGCAATGAGAATAAGGAAAACATATCATGGACAATACCCGGGAGTTTGAAGATGGAAAACATATAAAAATAAAAAATGAGAGAGTCTTATCGGTGAAAACCCTCACGGGCACCATAAGGCGAATTTGAGATGAGAGAAATAAAACATGAGAGCGTCTTATTGGTGAAAACCCTCACGGGCACCATAAGGCTAATGTTAGATGAGAGAAAACAAAAAGAGAGTTTTATTGGCGAAAACACTCACGGGCACCATAAGTTGAAAGTGAGGAATGACATGATTAAATGAAAGTGGCAAGACAAGTAAGATTTGGGTTGATGAAAGGAAAAATCAAAGTCAGCAAAGATTGGTTGGACAGACTGGGTCGGATATCCAAATGTATGGCATGGTCAAAGGAATCGGCCTTCCTACCCAGATAAGTTCGGCCTTCCTACCCAGATAAGTTTTCTCTTTTACTTCAAACTATCCCCACCTCTACATTCAGGGTCATTGCATTTCATTTTATTCATTCAAAACAAGTTGCCAGTTGAAAGCTAATTACCATCTTCTCATGTTAGATGACACAATGATACTGGGTCCTTCAAAGGACAAGAGAAAATAAATACGGTCATATAGCCAAAGGGAATAAAAGAGAAAAAGAAACAAAAGAGAAAAAAAAGGGGGATTACAATGAAAGAATTGGGAGGACAATCAGGAAAATATGGCAAAGCAGTACAAAGAAAAATGAAGCAGATGGTAGAAGCATGGCCAACAAGAATGCCAGTTGCTAACTATCATTTTATAACTAACAAATTGTTCGCTGATTAAGACAGGGACAAGATATTCAAATTCTTACTTATCACTTTAAAGTGAATGTGACCAATGTGGGAGAAATAGTCAAAGGAAGTATCAATAAAGGAAGGAATCCACGAAGGAAGAATCAATAATCAAGAACCTACCCGAAAAACGAGGGAGGTATTACCTTTGATTATGAATTAAATTATTATTCTTGTTTCTTTGATTATGAGTAGCTAATTCCTTATCTTAGGTTTTGATGGAACCTATTGGGTGATGAACTTCTCGTTTATGTGATTACAAATTCTTAGCTAGATTTCTATTTGTTCAACTTCGTTCCTGTTGTAGTTAATTAGTAGAGCTTCCGATTAGCTGTGACTATTTAGTGTGCATAACTTGGAAAAGAGTGCATATTTAGGTATATTGATGAACAACACCACACCTAGGTTATTGGAGAAATCTATAACTTTAGGCGTAAAGGTGGGATTAGGAATAACGAAGCCTTGGGTGCAATCTAAAGTGAACTATTCAAATTAAAGCTAACTAGGGTAGCTCGGGAGAGTGCACTAGTAAATTATTGTAGTTGCTCGGGAGAGAATTACGGTAAAAATAGCGTTCATGATTGATAGAATATATTGACAATTTGTATGAGCATAAACAGAAGGGATTCCATCAATAGGGAAATCAATACCTTAGTCTCTCTCCATATTATTTACCCAATATTCAATTCTTTCTTTTAAGTCTTTTAATTCTTGCAAAAGATAGTTGTTAGAAAACTCACAAAAATATACTCAAAGTTTGGGAACTTGCTTCAGAAGTGCTCTTGGGTTGTGAAAGTGCAATTGGTAGGTTAATTCCCTGTGGGATCGATTCTGGACTTATTTGAACATGTTATATTGACTATGACTGTTGCTTGGACGTGAACCAATTTTGGCGTCGTTGCTGGGGAATTAATGGAACTATCAATTGCCATTGACAGAACTACATGATTCTTGTGTAGTCAGGTTCTTTCTACACTTTACATTGAATATTTTGATGGTTGTTGAATTGGGTACTCAGGTGCATGCCTAGAAAATCTGCAAGGACTGGAGAACTAATTGAAGGACTCACAGACCTGGAGCAAACTTTTCGGGCACGTAACAGGGCAATCAAAAAAATTTAGCAATCTCAGCAACCAATCAAACTGGATTTCGACATGGGTGACATAAATGACCCAAACCAGCATACTGGGTTGAACATGCAAGAGGCACAGGAGGCACAAGACGGTGCACTATTTGACTGGGCACAACCCACAGCGGATAATTTGGCAACTGCCATCGTTGTGCCAGCAATTCAAGCCGAGTCTTTCCAGATTACTAACAACATGATACACTTGTTGCAAAACAAGGGATTATTCTTTGGGTCTCAGGTTGAAGATCCACAACAGCACATGAAGAACTTTCTCTCAATATGCAAGACACAGAGGCAACAGAATGTGACACCGGAAGCCATCAAACTATTGCTATTTTCGTTCTCAATTACAGGGGCTGCGCAAGTATGGCTAAACTCACTCCCCATAAACTCTATTGCATCGTGGGATGAGTTAGTCAAGCAATTTGACAACAAGTTTCATCCACCTAACAAGACAGCTCAGCAAATTGATGAGATTGTGAGCTTCAAGCAGAAACCAATGGAGACATTACATGAACCTTGGGGCAGATTCAAAGGTATGCTTGTTATGTGTCCTCACCATGGGATTCCTAAGCAGATGTTGGGTCAAAGGTTCTACATGGGGCTTTCAGATAGTATGAAGAATATTGTAGATACTTCAGCAGGTGGGGCTTTTTGAGCAAGACTTGGAGAGAAGGCCGAAATTTGCTTGACAAGATGGCTCAAAACTCTGGGTGGACGACCGGGAATGCTCCTATCACTCCAGTGGTACACTCTGTACCTCTGAATCCATCCAGTACAATGGAGGAGAACATGGCAACCTTATTGACACAAATGAGCATCCTGACGAAGAAGGTGGAAGAATCTGGGGTTAAGCAGTAGGTTCACATTGTAGACACTACCAATGGTGGTTTATGCACATCTTGTATTAGCCAACCCATAGGTAATCCATGGGCTGCAGACCAAGAACATCATCACCAACATGAAGATATGAACTATGTAGAAAACTATGGAGGGCAGAGACAGGGAAACCAGAGTTGGGGGCAGTAGGCTCCACGGCAGTACAAGCCTCCACAACTACAGTATAATGCAGCAGGTATGAGGCCACCACATAACATGGCTCCATATCCTAGACCTCAGAATTTCAGCAATCAGCAATAGGGATATCATCCACCTCCACCACAGCATGGGGTAGACATGACGATGGGTTCGCAGAGTTGAAAGCTATGATGCAGCAGGTAATTGGGTCAAATGCCAAAACTAATGAAAGGATGGATGCACATGATACAGCTATCAAGAATATGGAAGTGTAGATAGGCCAGATTGCCATGTCACTCAACAATCGTCCTCAAGGGACATTGCCTGCAGATACACAAACAAACCCAAAATATCAAGTCCCAAGGCAGCTGATGTCAGTGAATCTAAGAAGTGGTAGAGATCTTGATGCTGAGCAGGAAAGAGAGAGAAGCAACGCACAGGTTGAGACACTCACTCCAATGCCCATTGAACTGGATGAGTCCACCAGGTTGACAGAAGTTACAGTCCAGCCAGTAGCTGAAAATAAAGATGTGCAGTAGGGAACAGAGAAAGTAGATGAACAGGTAGAGCAGCAGGTTGAAGAGAGAATGGTAGAAAAAGAAAAATCCCAAGTGATTGGGAAGAAGAGGCCTCCACCACCATTCCCCCAAAGGTTGGCCAAGCACCAGAAAGAAGAGCAATACAAAAAGTTCTTTGATATGCTCAAGAAAATTCAGGTAAACATCCTTTAATTGAAGCTTTGAAAGAAATGCCTGGTTATGCTAAGATGATGAAAGACTTGATGTCGCGGAAATTTGATTTCCAAGACTTGGCCACCGTGACTCTTACTCATACTTGTAGTGCAGTGGTTTCTAGACCCATTGTGGTAAGCTATCTGATCTAGGTAGCTTCACCATTCCATGCACTATAGGAAACTTTGCCTTTGCAAAGGCATTGTGTGATTTGGGGGCAAGCATTAATCTTATGCCCTTGGTGATTTATATGAGGCTAGGCATTGGGAGAGCCAGGCCTACTTCCATGTTATTACAGCTTGCTGACAGGACGGTTAAGCGTCCATTTGGTATATTAGATCATGTGCTCATACAGGTGGGGAAGTTTGTGTTTCCTGCCGATTTTGTGATTCTCGACTACAAGGTGGACAAGGAAATTCCTATAATCTTAGGAAGACCATTCCTAGCCACCGGGAGAGCTTTGATTGATTGTGAGACCGGGGAACTCAAGATGAGGTTGAATGATGAAGAGATCATATTCAATGTGCAAAAATCCATGAGGCGCCCTAGTGAGTTCGCGAATTGCTCTCTTATTGATGAGGTTGATGTGATCGTGGAGACAGACGATTTAACATTGACCACTGAAGATCCACTTCAAGCATGCCTATTGAACTTAGAAGAGGTAAATGGTAAAAGTCTAGCAGAATAGGTGCTATCTATGGAAGGCAAGGGGTTTTGGGAGAGAGAACTGGAATTCGAGCCTCTATATTTAGAGAAAAGAGAGACCCCTCCTGCAAAGCCATCCATAGAAGAGCCACCAAAGCTGGAGCTTAAACCACTTCCATCTCATCTCAGGTATGAATTTCTATGTCCTAACTCCACTTTAACTGTTATTATCTCATCTGGTTTGTTAGATGTGCAGGCTCAAAAGCTATTACAAGTACTCAAGGAATGTAAAATTGCCATTGGTTGGACCATGACAGACATAAAGGGGATCAACCCTGCATACTGCATACACAAGATTCTCCTAGAAGAGGGACACAAACCCTCTAGGAAATGCAAAAGAAGGCTGAACCCGAATATGAAAGATATAGTGAAAAAGAAAGTGATAAAGTTTCTAGACACGGGATAGGTCCCAGGTAAGTTTTCTCACCCTTCTGTGTTGTACATTGATTATTATGCCATGAGGACATGGCATGATTTTAAGAGTGGGGTGGGAAACTTATCTTGTATATATTGTATATAGTAGATGTATCTATAAATTATATTATCTCGCTTGGCCCAATGATGGACACTTGGCGACGGGTTTCTTAAGGATCTAAGTCGGAATAAAAACACAAAAAAATCAAACCCCTAAAATATGAGTAGAGGGCTCTTCCTGATGATGGACTATTTAGGACAAGTACTCTTGAGGGAAGTAGTCCACGTAGGAATTTTTCTTTCTTTTCTTTTCTTTTTATAGGTAATGTATCACCTCCCCCTTGGTTTTTCTTTTGACCGCGGTTCTTTTCCAAGGGGTTTTATTGAACCGGGTAAGGTAGATTTTTTTTTTTAGGATTAGAGGGCAAAGGTTAACATGTAACCCCAACTATGAACATTAGCAAAACATAATAGAACTTGAGAATGTAGTATCTAAGCTTGACTGTAGATTCTAGGATATTCCTTAAATTGCACAATAAAACTTGCTTGAACATTGATAGGACTTTGTAGATGAACCGGATTCTAAATGAGTTGCATGTTATATGTGTGTGAGATTTTACTTACATTATATGTTTTACATGATACCTAGAACTTGCCCTGTGTGTTTGCAAAGCGAAATAGAAGTTGTTTGGTTGTAGAGATGATAGAGGCATTTCTTTGTGTAGCCCATAAATCAAGAAGTCATGAATTCACCCATACATAATATTCTGGTTAACCCCTTTGAGCTTAAAGCCTATTCTTTGATAACCCTTGAATGTTAATGAAAAAATCGAAATCATATATTGTTCTACTTTACCTCCTAGAAGCACTTGTGTTGTAATGAATATGCAAGAGTCTAAGTGTGGGGTGAAGGGATGTTGAAAAAAAAAGGGAAAATCAAGAATGAATGGTAGAAAATGGTGAACCGGCAAAATAATGTCAATGCATTGCAAAGCAATGATAAAAAAAACAAAAAAAAGATAAAAAGAGTTATATCAATGTATATATGTAAATTAGAAAGTCCAGTTACACCAACAAAAGAAAAGTGGTGATTAAAAACAAATAAAGGTGAAGGAATGTTTAGGGGAGACATAAGGAAGAAAGCTAAAAGGGAAGTTTTGAAAAATAAAAGATAAGTGCTTAGGGAAGTTAGACACTATTCTTAAAAGTATCCTACCCGTCCCGTAGCCAATATTACAACCCTTAAAGACCTCTTGATCTATGATTGAATAACTTGATTAGTGGAGTATTACACTAGGGGCAAGCCTATGGTGTGTCTGTATGCATATGAATGTTCTTTGTTGAGAGTGAGTGAACTTTTCCTATATCTATAAGTTCCATGTTCTAAATTGTTTATGTGTGGGATCTTCTCTCAATAAATTGTGTGAGGGCATGTAACTCAAGAGGAAAATGGTAAATTTGCAAGTCTGTGATAATAAATAGAGTAAGCAATAATGTGCTGGCATTTGAGTTTACGGTTAGGTAAAGATTTTGCATGTCTTAGGTTAATCGTGAAATATAGCTTTTGTGACATATTTTCGGGGAGACATTAATAAAATTGACCTAAAGTGTGATTAAGGTTGCTCGAGGACGAGCAAAGGTTAAAGTGTGGGGTATTGATAATAGGTGAATTTGATTATATTTATGCCCTAAATAATCACACTTTATTGTTAAATTGATATTGTTTATGATGACAAAATACTTTTATTAGTGTTTAATGGTGTGTTATAGGTACACATGAGCCATTGGATACTAAAGGAGCTATTTTGAATTCACATGATGGTAAAAAGGCCAAGTGAAGTGTTGAAGTAAAGTTAGCTTGAAAAATTGAAGAAGAAATTCCGGATTACTGTTCATCCGCGGTTCACTCGCGACCGCGGATGAACCGCGGAAAAACATGCTCACGAAACTTTACAAGATTTAGAGGCAGTCTCTGTTCGCGGTTCGCTCGCGACCGCGAACGAATCGCAAAAGGCGCCGCTGATTTTAAGGGCAACTTTGTAAAAACTCAATTTTTAAGTCCTAAACCCTCTATATATAAACCTAAATTTTGCCCAAGAGAGGCAAGCATTGTATTATTACCTACTTTTGCAAGATAATTAGTAAGAGAGAACTCTCTCAACTTATTTCTTTCTTTTATATTGAATCTTTGATTATGAATTCAATTATTATTCTTGTTTCTTTGATTATGAGTAGCTAATTCCTTATCTAAGTTTTTGATGGAACCTATTTGGTGATGAACTTCTCGTTTATGTGATTACAAATTGTTAGCTCGATTTCTTTTTGTTCAACTTCGTTCTTGTTGTAGTTAATTGGTAGAGCTCCCGATTAGCTGTGCCTATTTAGTATGCATAACTTGGAAAAGAGTGCATATTTAGGTATATTGTTGAACAACACCACACCTAGGTTATTAGAGGAACTATAGTTTTAGGCGTAAAGGTGGGATTAGGAATAACGAAGCCTTGGGTGCAATCTAAAGTGAACTATTCAAATTAAAGTTAGCTAGGGTAGCTCGGGAGAGTGCACTAGTAAATTATTGTAGTTGCTCGGGAGATAATTACGGTAAAAATAGCGTTCGTGATTGATAATATATTGACAATTTGTATGAGCATAAACAGAAGGGATTCCATCAATAGGGGAAATCAATACCTTAGTCTTTCTCCACATTATTGACCCAATATTAAATTCTTTCTTTTAAGTCTTTTAATTCTTTCAAAAGATAGTTGTTAGAAAACTCACAAAAATACTCAAAGTTTGGGAACTTGCTTCAGAAGTGCTCTTAGGTTGTGAAAGTGCAATTGGTAGGTTAATTCCCTGTGGGATCGATTCTGGACTTATTTGACCAGGTTATATTGACTATGACTGTTGCTTGGACGTGAATCAACAACACAGACCATGCCCAAAAAATTTTAACCGGCCAGTCTCACAAGATACCAAACGACACCGTATAAACACGCCAAATCTGGGTCGTGATGATTTGAATCGAATAGACCAGATAAGGCGGTGGCCTTGTACATGAAACGACGACGTTGAGGAATTAAATCTCAGTCGTCCATCTCATTGAATCAAATGGATGAGACCATTGTATCACTTAACCAAACGACGTCTCCTAAGAAATTAAATCATGGCAATCTATCTCATTAATCTAACAGACCAGATGAAAGGTTCATTAAACCAAACGATGACATCTTGAAGGCCTACTGATCTTGGCCGTTCATCTAATTAAATCCAACGGTTGAGAAACAATAACACAAAATCAGTATATATCATAGACCCCCGTTCATTTAGATCAATACATATACATACGTTCATAATGAAACCCTAGCTGCCCTTCTTCTCCCTCCCCTTCTCTCAAAAGACCACCGGAACCCTACCGGTGGTCACTATTCTGTCACCTTCTTCGGCTCAGTCCAAGCCTCTAAACACCCCTATCCACCCTCTAAAACCTTATCTCCAATAACCTCACCCTAGAAAACTCACCAGCCTTTCATTCTTGAAACTCCGGTTGCCGGAACCCTAGCCGGCGACCACCAAGCTATGAACTAGACCTTCACATTAACACCCTAGAACCACCTTAAGACGATCTTTCACCCCATCATAGTCCAACACCTCAAATATATCCCAAACCCTTCGAATATCAAAAAATGTCTCGCCGGAACCCTACTCCGGCAAGCACCCAAAAACAAAACCTTTCAAAAACCTCACCCCTAGTCTCTCAAGTACCCTGTTTACACACCCAAACCACACTTCCAAGAGTCCGTTTGGGAGATCTTTCATCTAAGAGACCCCAAGTCTCTAAGACACTGGGAAATCAAGAAAGAAGAAAGAAAAAGAAAGAAAGAAGAAAGAAAGAATAAAAGAAAGAAAGAACAGGAAAAAAGAAAGGGAAAAGACGAAATCCTAAAGCAAAGTACCCTGAAACCTGCTTCTGTTCAGTGTCTCTTTGTGTTTCTATCTATTTAAAACTTGGATCTGTTTAGAAAATCCCTATGCATGTTAATATGGATTAAATACCCTGAATCCACCTATGTTCTATACTTTGCTCTTCTGTGTTCATATTAGACCTGAGCTTATTACATGTATATGCCTTAAATCAACTAAGTATTGTTAGTTCTAAATATATCATCATGTAAATCATGTGCTATTAGTTGTTTCATGTTATTGTTCAATAGATCATGTCTCGGCTAGGGTTTTGATTGATCGGAATTCAACCATTATCAATTTGTCTCTCTGAGTTCTTATTAATTTTAAAGTTAGACGTAAATAGGGCTATTTGTGCAAAACTACATAAAACTGGCTACATTTGCAATATGATTTACCTGTTTGTTTCTTCTGAACTTCTGAGTGCTTATGCAAATTTAGGTTATATGTGTAAAATGTCTATTGTGGTTATATTTGCAACACGGTATGAGCCTTTGATTTTGTAAAGTCTATTAGTGGTTATTTTTGTGTAAAGAATGGTTAATACTGAAAAGTTGGTTAGTCTGAAAATGGCTAAAACTTAAAACGAGTCTCAGGAGGTTATATTCTAAATATATTAATCACCCAAGTCTTGGCAGGCCTAATGATAGGTCGGGTAAATATCCTTAAGTGTAAAGGGTAAAAGGGGAAAGGCAATTGGTATTTCTATAGATTACATAGAGCTAATGGGGGTATAGATGACTTTAATGCTTGGTTTTACTGAAAATACATGAACAATAAGGGGTTGATTAGGCATAGTTAAATGGAAAATGTGTAATAAACCTTAGCAACTGAGGGCAACTAAGTAAAATCCACCTAGTAGAAAAACAGAGAATAGCCTAGAACCATCTAGCAGGGGTTCATGTGTATTTTTGTTAGAATTTTGCTATACTTAATTGAATTTAATTGAAAAGAGCTGGGGTGGGAAATAGGAATAATTAGTTCAAAACTCACTCCCAAATTTACCCTATAAATAGGCTATCTCAAGCTTGAAAAAGGGGTTCTGATTTTTAGAGTTTGATTTCTGGGTTAAACATTTTGAGAGTTCAAACTTTCAGAGAATTATGGGTTTAATTTTCGGTACACAATTTTAGAATCGAAAAATCACTCAAAAGGGTTCTGAAATTTCAGAACTCTACTGGTCTTCTACATAACATTCTATTCGAGTATTATTTCTGGAGTCTTTGTTGGTTGTTCCTCTATTGTATTTACTTCAACTTGTCTTGGATTTCTATTTGCTCGAGTTATTTGCTGGTTGCCTACGGAGTTTTGAGACTTCCTGTGTTAATTTGCTCCTGTTCACTGTTGCTTATCGCTATTGATGTTGCTGATATATCCTTCTTCTCCAATACCTAGATCTGGTACACAACTTGTCCTAGAGCTGTAATTGAGTTGCCTGTTGAAGGAATAAAAATGTTGAACAGTTTTTAGTTATTCAATTATATTTCTGTTCTTTTATTGTGTAGTTTTAAATTCTTAGATCTTTGTAATTCATTTAGGAATGGGTTGTAATAAGTACTAGACTATATGAACTCGATTTAGATTAAAGTAGGAGTATATAACACTGTAGTAAACGTATCTAGTAGGTTAGTCATAATGATCACCTAAATCTAAAACTAAAACGGCGAAAACACAGCTAATACACTTAGATTTATATATATGTTCTGAAATTAGACATGTAATATTAGTACTTAGCTATTTTATTAGTCGAATTCTGAATCAGAATCATTTAATTCAAAAATGTGAAGTAGTTGAATTTCAAATCACGTTACTGTTTTAACAAGCTGTTTTAGCTATAAACTCATATTCAACTTTGTAAAAATGGCAATCTGAAACAAAATTGTAATTCTGAGCATTCTGTAGTTAAAAAATGCAAGTGTTGTTTTCAATTAAAGTATATAGATAATTTTGCAAATAGTGTCTCAACCAATAGATGAATCATAAATTGATACTTTGTTAATCCAGTAGTTAAATAGCAACAAGTTAAACTAGTGATGACATTCTTAGTTAATTGACAATATTGAAATCGGTAATGATCAAATGTAATTTGGCATTATTAGAAACAATTAATTGTTAATATTGAATAGTATTTGTACGTAGTACTATTATAGAAATGTTAGCCTGCCTTGATTTTGCTTTAAATGTAAATAATCTGGGCCTAGCCATGAATACAGGCCCAGATCTGATTATTGTGGCACTCATGCCTTCGAATAGGAACAAAAGATATGTTGGCTCCAGAGGCCCAGTTGTATTGGACTATGAACTGTTAGGCAATCTGAAGTCCAGGCCCAATAATGAATAATAGTCTGGACTCCAATATTAATAGTCTGAAATTAATACAAAAAAGGTCATATATTAGGAAGAAAAAACAAAAATAAAAAACATAGCTCATTTAAGATTGGACTTTAAAAATAAGGGATGTGCCTCGTACAAAAAATAAAAACACACGGGGCCCCCAAATAAATTATAACATAAAAACTCTGGATTCGGAATGACTATTTAGCGAATTTCGCGGTCTTTCCCAAAGTTAATAAAGAGGTAGATGTTTTAGGCGCGATTAATAATATTACATTCCTAATACGGGTGCACATTTATGTGACCCAAATCCAAATCCTGGCAAAGTTGAAATGCACTAAAGTCACAGGCGTACTGGTACGATGTGACTCGAAATGTATTTTTGTGACATTGCAATTCTTAAAAATGACAAAGCGGGACATTAATAAATGCATAAAATTGAAGCATATAAAGAAATCAGATAAACAATTATGGGAGTTGAGCGACTGTGCTAGAACCACGAAGTCCGGGAGTGCCTAACACCTTCTCCCGGGTTAATAGAATTCCTTATCCGGATTTCTGATTTCGCGGACTATTAAACTGAGTCATAATTCCCTTGATTCGGGATTAAACCGGTGACTTGGGACACCATTATTTTCCCAAGTGGAGACTCTAAAATTTAATAAATGAATCCCATTATGAATGTCCTTTAATTGGAAAAGCCCCTTCCTTGTTATTATTATATCTCTTCCCGGGGTGTAGTATTAATAAGTGATATATAAGTGAAAAAGGAGGTGTGACAATTATAGGTATTGTATAGGTAAAATAACACCCTAGGGCCTTGTAGAAAGGTGTTTTAGTGTAGGTTTCAGACTTTTAATAGCAGTAACTTGGATAACAAGTCAACAGTTTGAGGTTTAAAAAGTAAAATCTGAAATTAAAAGGGAGGAAAAATGATTAAAAACTTCAAGAACTCTCTGCTCCCTTTTCTGCCCATAAAAGGCATGTTTAGTACCTTGGATTACAAATTTTACACACCCCTAATAAATTCCAGAAGATTCAGCCATCAAAACTCCCTCTAAATAGCTCTTTCTTTTCTAATTTTCATATTGAACTTTGAAAATTCAAATATTCAAAATTCAAAAACATCAAAAACAGAAAATAAAAAAAAATTACTGTTTTATTAGAGAATTAAGTCCAATTTCATCTTCAGTTGCTGATTTTCAAAATTTCAGTTCAATTTTAGGTTTTGAAACTTCAGAGGGTTACTAGATTGAATTCGAACGCTTTTGGGTCTTAACAAGTGAATTGTGGTGTAATTTGGTTTGCTTAAAGTTTTAAAGTTGTGCTGGGATTATTTTGAGTCGATTAATTCTATTCTGGTAGATTTACTACATTTTCTCGGGTTTCAAATATTTTTAGGTTGCTTTTTGGTTGCTAGAAGTTGTTATTGATGATGCTTGTGACATTACACATTGCTGACTTCTATTTTGTCTTCTGTCCACTTGAATCCAGGTATATGCTCTAAATTCACATCAATGTAGTCTCAAGCTGGCATAGAATGGAGTAGTGATTCAGATTTGTGCTTACGTGACTACTTGTTTACTATGACCAATTTAACAATGTGCCATTGTATATTTTAGTTCATTTGAATTGTATTGAGTTAGGAGTTATTTAATGAGAAACTAATTTGAATTGTTTGGAATTCTATTGAACTGTTTTGGACTCGACAGGCAAATCAACGTCTCTCTCTTCTGTCCCCAACGTCTCTCTCTTCTGTCCCAAACGTCTTGATTTCTCCTTCTCCAACCTTCACGCTCGTCAGCGGCTTCCCTCCCCCCTCCCCCCTCCGGCGACCAGCCACCCAGGTAAGGTACCCCCACCCCCACCTCTCTTCTCTCTCTTCTCTCTCCCACCCCCAGCCCCCAGCCCCCGCCCAGCCCCCTCTCCCCTCCCCACCCCACCTCTCATCTCTCTCCCTCTCTTCTCTCCCCCCCACCTATCTTCTGTCCCCCCCTGCCCAGCCCCCTCCCCCAACCTCTGTTTCTCCCATCCCTCTTTCTAACTCCGGCGAGTCGCCGGCAGCCCCCTCCACCAGTTCCCCCGCCTTTTTGTGTGGTTGGCTTTGTGTTTGTGCAGGTTTTCGACGGGACGCAACAAAATTACCCGTCCCGATAAATATCAGGACAGGCGACAAGGCGACTTTGCGGCGTTGGGAGTGAAGAGCTAAGCAACACCGGCCAGGACGTGCAAGGGGAAGCAACACTTGACCCCGGGCGCACCAAAGCCTACCTTCAGGTTTTTTACCGGGAGTTGGTACCTCCCGCCTCTCTTTTAACCTGTGCACATTTTTCGTACACTTGCTATCATTTCTTGTGAGGTTTACTCTGTTGCTATCTAGTTCATCCTTTTCGTATCTCCCTTTTGTGCGTGGGTGCGTCATTATTCTCCATAGTCAGTTGAAGGGATAGTGGCCGCAGCGGGGGATGTAAGTGCAAGGTCATGTCCTCGGGGGTGGGGGCGGTAGCGGGGGTGAGTAGGGGGCAGGGAGCGGTTCTGCGGGTAGGGCGGGAGGTAAGGGTGGGAAGAGGGTAGCGGACGCACATAGGTTAAGGATCGGGTCGTGGAACATAGGTACTCTGACGGGTAAGTCCGTTGAGTTGGCGAAGATTCTTCAGAAAAGGAGGATCAACATAGCCTGTGTTCAGGAGACTAGGTGGAAAGGGACGAAGGCGCGGGATGTTGACGATTTTATGTTGTGGTACTCTGGGGTCGTGAGGGGCAAGAATGGAGTGGGCATCCTGGTAGATAAGGACCTTAGGGAGTCCGTGGTGGAGGTTAGGCGAGCGAACGATAGGTTGATGTCTATTAAGTTGGTTATCGGGGGTTGCGTCCTCAACGTCATCGACGCCTACGCACCGCATGCGGGCTTAGATGAGGAGGTCAAGAGGCGTTTTTGGGACGACTTGGATGAGTTGGTGCGTAGTATTCCCCAATCCGAGAAGTTGGTCATTGGAGGGGACTTTAATGGTCATATTGGTGCAGATGCTAGTGGTTATGGTGAGGTGCATGGTGGCTTTAGCCTTGGGGTTAGGAACGGAGGAGGCTTTGCGCTGTTGGAGTTCGCTAGGGCTTCCGAGATTCTGATTGCTAACTCGACATTTCAGAAGAGGGAGGAGCATTTGGTCACCTTCAAAAGTTCGACGGCGAGGACTCAAATCGATTACCTTCTTCTTAGAAGGAGCGATAGAGGTCCGTGCAGGGACTGCAAGGTTATTCCGGGAGAATCCCTTTCAACCCTTCATAGACTCCTAGTGATGGATGTCGGAATCTGGGTGAAGAAGAAGCAGAGGGGTGCTCGGGGCCAACCGCGAATTAGATGGGGTGCTCTGACTAAAGAGAAAGCCGAGGAGCTGGAGAGAAGGTTAGTCGAGGGTGGAGCTTGGAGAAGTTCTGGGGTAGCAGACGCAATGTGGTCAGAGACGGCGAATCTGGTTAGGGAGGCGGCGCGGGATGTACTTGGGGTAACCAAAGGCTATCTAGGGAGACATCAGGGCAACTGGTGGTGGAACGACGTAGTGCGAGGAAAAGTAGAGGTGAAGAAAGTTGTTTTTGCGAAGTTGGCAGGGAGCACAAGCGAAGAAGAAAGGCGGGTGAACAGAGAGAGCTATAAGGTGGCAAGGAAGGAAGCGAAATTGGTTGTCACGGAGGCTAAAAACGCGGCTTTTGGTCGCATGTACGAGGAATTGGGGGGAGAAAGGCGGGGACAAGAAGTATTCCGGTTACCCAAAGTAAGGGAAATGAAGGCGGGGGACCTTGACCAGGTTAGGTGCATTAAGGATTAAGATGGTAGAGTCCTGGTGGGGGAGTCTCAAGTCAAACAGAGATGGCAGGCGTACTTCCGAGACCTTCTCAACAAGGAGGTGGACCAAACCATAGAACTAGGGGAGCTGGGGCATTCAGAGCGTCATAAAGACTTAGGGTACCGCAGGCGCATTAGGGTGGAAGAGGTCGTGGGGGCTTTGCGTAGGATGAGTAGAGGTCGAGCGACCGGGTAAATTTGTATTAAGGTGTTCTTATGTAAATGCATGGGTAAGCCAGGAGTGGAGTGGCTCACCAGGTTGTTCAATGCGATCTTCAGGTCCAACGGGATGCCAGAGGAGTGGAGGTGGAGTACAGTGGTGCCCTTGTATAAGAACAAAGGGGATATCCAATGTTGCGAACAACTATAGGGGCATCAAATTAATAAGCCACACCATGAAGGTCTGGGAGCGGGTGATCGAGGCCAGAGTGAGGGAGTCGGCATCTATTTCCGTGAACCAGTTCGGTTTTATGTCGGGCCGGTCCACTACAGAAGCTATCCACCTTGTCAGGAGATTGGTGGAACAGTTCAGGGATATGAAGAAGGACCTGCACATCATGTTTATCGACTTGGAGAAGGCGTATGACAAGGTCCCTAGGGAGGTACTATGGAGGTGCCCGGAGGCTAAGAGCGTGTCGGAAGCCTACATCAGAGTAATCAAGGACATGTACGATGAAGCTAAGTCCAGGGTCAGGACAGTGGGTGGCGACTCGGGCTCCATCAAGGATCTGCGCTTAGCCCCCTCTTGTTTGCCTTGGTGATGGATGCTTTGACGCGGCATATTCGAGGGGATGTTCCTTGGTGTATGCTATTTGCTGATGACATAGTCCTGGTAGACGAGACGAGGGTCGGTGTTAACGAGAGGCTAGAGGAATGGAGACGGACTCTCGAGTCTAAGGGGTTTAAACTAAGCAGGTCTAAGACAGAATACCTGGAGTGCAAGTTTAGCGCTGAGTCGAGCGAAGTGGGAGGGAGCGTGATGATTGGATCTCGGGCCATAGCCAAGAAGGATAGTTTCAGATACCTTGGATCGGTGATCCAGGGGGACGGAGAGATAGACGGGGATGTCACTCACCGTATAGCAGCGGGGTGGTCGAAGTGGAGGCTTGCATCAGGAGTCTTGTGTGATAAGAAAGTGCCACAGAAACTCAAGGGGAAGTTTTATAGAGTTGTGGTTAGACCTGCCATGCTGTATGGGACGGAGTGTTGGTCGGTGAAGAAATCTCACGTTCAGAGGATGATGGTGGCGGAGATGAGGATGCTTAGGTGGATGTGCGGGCTCACCATGTTAGATAAGATTAGGAACGAAGTTATTCGGGAGAAGGTGGGGGTGGCCCCGGTGGATGAGAAGATGCGAGAGGCGAGACTTCGGTGGTTCGGGCATGTGCGGAGGAGAAGCCCCGACGCCCCGGTGAGGAGTTGTGAGCGGCTAGCGGTGGTCGGTGTGAGGCGAGGCGGAGGGAGGCCTAAGAGATACTGGGGAGAGGTAATTAGACAGGACATGGCCAGGATGCAGATTTCCGAGGACATGACCCTTGATGGGAAAGTCTGGAGGTCTAGTATCAGGGTTGTAGGATAGTGGTTTCTAGATTTTTCATACTCCTTTCCCGGGGTGTGAGGCGTGGTAGGGCCGCCCATAGATGATTAGTTTGTATTCTCTTTTGGTAGTCATTTCTGGTAGTTACTGTTTTGATATCATTGCATGCCTGTTTCTTTATGGTACATATGCATAAGATGTTTAGATAATTTTTATGAGGTGTATGCTGGAGTAACTAATACGGTTTTTGTTTTTTGTTTTTGTTTGCCTTTTTTCCATGCGCCGAGGGTCGATTGAAAACAGCCTCTCTGCCCTCTCGGGTAGAGGTAAGGCCTGTCTACATATTACCCTCCCCAGACCCCACCTTGTGGGAATATACTGGGTTGTTGTTGTTGTTGTTTTGGACTATTTTAATTCATGGTTATTCAGTAGTAGATATAGAATGGTCAATACTGATTTTAGTTTAATGTTTTTTTTTTTCTCAATTAAAAATCAAAATCGGCAGCCTATTTGAATTTACAAATATGTGATGATCGCTTTAAGACTAGTTGCGAGTTAAATATGCCTTCTCGAGTCATTTTATACTATAGTAGCAATATCAGCAGGTTAGCTTTTAATGTTAGCTTTTAGTCTCATTGAAATCATTGGTTCAACATTGGAATTGTTAGTTATAGATTGGTAATTAACATCAGTAATTTGTTTGAAATGAATAGGCATCAATTCATCAACTAAACGAACTGATATCCCTCTTTGCTTGGATCAATTCTTTAGTTTCCTCTAAAGGCCTTCCTCGTTCAAATTGCCTGGCTTTTGACTTACCTTAACGGGTACTAAGGAGCTGGGCCAACGTTGGCCAACTGAAGGTGGTCCATTATTTGAGTATAGTGACACTCAGACGGTATAGTTTGAGGTCTGGGACAAGATAGGCAAATAAATCATCGGCCTGCCCGTCTCTGTAGGCTCGATCCCTGACCTCCTCTTATTTGCTTGATTGACTTGTTCAAAATGTGCCAGTCACATGCCCGGTAATGTACCTATAATTCTATTTGTTTTAGAAAAGTTGTTGAAGTTGTTTCGTGTCTTATTTATCATTTTGCTGGACCTTTTCAAGCATGTTAATCAATCAGTCTTTCTTTTTAGAGATAAACAAGAATAGAAAAATATAGCTTGCTTTAGGGTTAACCTTTAAATAATAAATGAAATGAGCCTTGCTAAAAAATACATAAATTGCGGGGCCCTCAATAAATATTGTATAAATTTTTAGACTTCTGGATGGACCGTTTAGCGAATTTCACGGTTATACCCAAAGATAATAAACGCGTAGCTGCTTTAGGCGCGTATTTTAACAATATTACCTTCCTAAATATGGGTGGACATATATGTGACCCAAATCTAAATCTCAACAAAGTCAAAATATGTCAAAAACTACGGGTGCACTTGTGCGACATGGTTCGAGATGCATTTTCACGACATTGCAATTCTTATTAAAAATAAAAATAAAAGCGATTTACAAATAAAAGGCAGATAGGTTAGAACGTGTTTTGAAATCAGATAAAATCAAATACAGCAGTTGAGAGACCGTGCTAGAATCATAAAATCCAGGAATGCCTAACACCCTCTCCCAAGTTAACAGAATTCCTTACTCGGATTTCTGATTCGGGGACTATTAACAAAGTCATAATTTCCTCTGTTGTAGATTCATTCGGTGACTTGGGACACCGTTAAACTCCCGAGGGGCGACTCTTAATCTTTAAATAATTCACGTTCTGATTTTCCTTTAATTGGAAAAAATCCATTACGCCCTCATGGAGTGTAAGGTAAAAAGGAGGTGTGACAACCAAAAGAGGGGATATTTAGAGTGTAGATATTTGTTACACTTATGGTGCTTTGCCCCAGGTTGTAGAGTGATAAACCATAGCAAGACACTCGAACAATGGTTCTAGCCCTAGTTATTAAACCACCTGCCAACTAGTTAGAGGTGGAGGTTAGGCAGGTAGAGGTCATCTTAGTAGTGGAGGCTAGGCTTGTTGTTATACATTCCATAGTAGACCTAAGGATATCGCCTTTGGTTTAGTCATCAAGAGAATTATTTTAGTCTATCATATAGATGCTTTTGTATTGTTCGATTCGGGTTCTACTTATTCTTATGTATCATCCTAGTTTGCATCATATTTCGATATGCCTCTTAATTATTTTGATATTCCTATATATGTGTCTACTCTTGTTGGAGATTCTATCATCGTGGATAATGTTTATTGGTCTTATGTGGTTACTATTAATGTTTATGAACTATGATTAATTTCTTAATATTGGATATGGTGGACTTTTTGATGATTCTTGGCATAGATTGGATGTCTTCATATCATGTTATCTTGGATTGTCATTCTAAGACTGTGAATTTGGCTATGCCAAGATTACATAGACTCACGAGGAGTTAACTTAGTTATTCTTTCTGTAAGGTAGTTCGTTTCAAAAGGGTCAGTGTATGGTTGAGAAGAGTCTAGTGTAGAGGTTCCTCTCGTAGAATTAGTACCAATTGTGACATAATTTCCGGAGGTGTTTCTTATAGATTTGTTTGTCATGCTACCGGGATATTGATTTATGAATTAACTTGGATCCACACACTCAACTGATATATATTCTATCGTATCGCATCCTCTAGTAGATTTTAATGAGTAGTTATAAGATTTTCTTGATAAGGGAAACATTAGACCTAGTGTTTATTCTACGGGCGACAGGTGTTGTTTGTGAAGACGAAAGATGGTTCCATAGTATGTACATTTATTAAAGACAATTGAACAAGGTTACTATTAAGAACAAGTATAGATTGCCTTTTGTTGATGATTTGTTTGATCAACTTTAGGGTGCTAAGGTGTTCTCAAAGATTGACCAGAGATCGCGATATCACTAGCTGAAGATTAAAGCTTCATATGTTCCTAAGATGTTTTTTATGGCTCATTATGATAATTATAAGGTCTTGCTCTTTTTGTTTAGTTTGAGCAATGCTCAAACAACATTCATGAATTTGATGAATAGGGTGTTCAAGCCTTATTTTCTCTCTTTTGTGATTATATTCATTGAATTCATCATGATTTACTCTTGTATTAGAGAAGATCATAAGTATCATTTGAGGATTGTGCTTTAGACATTGATGGAGAAGAAGTTGTATTCAAGTCTTCTAAGTGTGAGTTTTGGTTGAACTCAGTTGCGTTCTTGGGTGTCTAGTGAGGGTATCAAGGTTGATTCGAAGATGATTAATGCAGTTTAGAGTAGTCCTACACCTACTTCAGCTACAAAGATCCGTAGTTTATTGGGTTTGGTAGGCTATTATCGCCACTTTGCAGAGGGATTTCATCTATTGCAGTGCCATTGACTATGTTGACATAGAAAAGTGCTCCTTTTAGCTGGTCCGATGAGTGTGAGGAGAGCTATCATATGATGACCCAAAATGTCATCACTTGTTTTTGAAAAAAATTCTATGTTCCGACAGTTTGAAACCTCTTTTTTGTCTCGCCTCGATTTGTGTGCATAGTCCGACCGTGTATTCGGAAAGTCATTATGTAAAAATCTGTGAAAATGTTAATTTTTTTAAAATTAAATATGAGTCCACTTCGGCAACATTTTAGGTCCCAGAGAGTCCGTAGGAAAATATATGACTTCAGCGTATGCCAGGATTTGAATTTCGATGCCCCAAGCCCAAGAACTGAATTTTTAAAGAAAATTATTTTCTTGAATACATTAGGGTTTTTAGAAAGGCTGTTTTTGAATTTTATCATATCAGGCCCGTATTTTGGTTATGTAGCCCGGTCGAAGCTTGAAATAATAATTAGGTTTAATCTATAAAATTTTGTAAAGATCGGAATTGGTTTGGTATAAAATGGACTTAAAGTTCAGAAATTGGAAATTTAGGTGTTCTTGAAAGATTTCATGAATTTGGGGTTTAATTCATAGTGGTTGATGTTTTTTTGATGATTTGATTGCACGTGCAAGTGTATATGATATTTTTAAGTTTATGTGCATGTTTGGTTTGGAGCCTCCAAGGCTCGGATGATATTTGGATAGGCCACAAAGTAGAATTGAGCTTAGGAAGTTGCAAGTTTTCAGCTGGTATGTGTTGCAGGACCTGATCATGCAATTGCGACGTTAGGTGTCGCAATTGCGAGCCTATCAGGCTTGGGAATTGCGAGGGTCACTTCGCAATTGCAAAGTATGCCTTGGCCAGCATTTCTCGCACTTGCGACCAAGCCTTCGAAAATGCAAAAATCCCAGGTATCCCCATCTGTCGCAAACATGACATCCGAATCGCAAATTGGAGTACACAATTATGAACATTGGTCGCAAATGCAAAGGTAATAGGTCCCTTAAGGGTTCGCAATTGTGAACCCTGGTCATAATTACGACATCTGCAACATGCAAAATCATAACTTAGCCGAAAATTCTCATTTTTCAAACCCTTTTCAAAACCTAAACATCTTTGAGCGATTTTTCAATGACAAGTACTATTCTAAATCAACTGTAAGTCATTCCTAACTCCTTTTCATTAATCTTTAACATCTTTTCTCATGATTTCAACTCAAAATCAAAGGTGTTCATGGGGGAAATTGGGTATTTTGGGTAGAACTTAGGTCCGATTTCAAAATAAATTATATATTTGGGTTCGTGGGTGAATGTGTAATCAGGTTTTGGTTAAAACCTTGGGTTTTGACCATGTGGGCCCGGTGTCAATTTTTGACTTTTTGAGGAAATCATTGGAAATCTTATTTTCATACATTAGAATTGATTCATTTAGCATTTATTGATATAATTAAGTAACTTGTGGATAGATACAAGCGAATTGGTGTTGGAATCAAGAGGTTAAGTGGTAGTTGAGGCTTGAATTGTGTTCGTGGCGTCGAGGTAAGTGTTTGGTCTACTCTTAGCTTGAGGGATTAGGAGTTGTGTCCTATTTTCTATGTGTTAATTATTGAGTACGATGTATAGTGATGGTGACGTGTATCTTTATGTTGGTGTAAAATATACCCGTGAGTCTTATACTATAATTAATGTAACTCCGTTTTGTATTGTTCATGCCTTATATGAGTATATCTATTGTTGAACAAGGCCCGTGGAAGCAATATTGGTATCTAAAAATTAAAGAGCGTTGGCACAAGTTGTAAAATGGTTTGTGGAAGCATAATTTGTAACTGAACATTATAGAGAATTGGCTCAAATTGGGAATTGTGTTGTGAAGTAAATGTGAAAAAGAAAAGAGGATTATGATATAGTTTCCCTTGCCAAGATGTTGTTTCTTTTAATGCTATCTCCATTGTCGGGATGTTGTTGCTTTTAATATTGTTCCTTTGTCCGGATATGAATGTTGTACTATTGTTCCATTGCCAGGATTTTATTTCTTTCTTTGCCCATATTTGCTTGTGATTGTTGTTTGGGTAGGGAAGTGTGTTAAAGCACGAAGGGTGATGCCGTGCATGATTTTATGAGAGAGTGTTAAAGCATGAGGGGTGATGACATGTATGTTATTTGTGAGAGAGTGTTAATGCACGAAGGGTGATGTCGTGCCGCATGATGTACAATTATGTACTGTTATATGAGTGATAACGCATGAATAGTCATTTCGTGCCATTATTATTTGAGGAAAAAGAAAGAAGGGTGAAGTCATGCCAATTATATTAATTTTACGGTAAGGACGAGAGTAAAAACATGAATGGTGATGACGTGCACTTGTTTTTGATTTTCCTGATTTGTATTGATAATTGAGTTATGGTTTTCTTAATATTTGACTGCTTGTTTACATTGCTATTTGTCGTTCCCCGCAGCATACTTCCCCCTTCCTATCCTTAATTATACAGGCTTTCCTTTATTTTTTACCATATATGATTTAACTGCACCTATATATTTAGTAGTCTTGTCCTAGCCTCATCACTACTTCGCCGAGGTTAGGCTACACACTTACCAGCATATGAGGTTAGTTGTGCTGAGAATACACTTTGCACTGTGTGCAGATCTAGGTAGTAGAGCATACGATTCATAGGTTTAGATTGCTGCCTTTAGTCTATTTGGAGATCGAGGTGGTCTTGCAGTCGTACGTAGACCTTGGTGTCTCCTTTTATCCTTTCATCCTTTTTCATTTATGTATTATAGAGACTGCGGTGTCTTTATTCTTCTGACCCTTACTTGTAGTATTCCTAGATACTCTATAAAATTGTGACACTAGTTATGGAAGTCTATGTTTAAGGAATTGTTTTAGCAATATTTAAATGGTTATATTTTGTTCTTCCACTTATGAAATTCCTTTTTTTATATAATGTCGATTCATAATTTGTTTAATGATTAAAATGGGGAAAAGGTAAATATTAAAACTGGTTGGCTCACCTAGCTTTTAGTAGTAGGCGTCATCATGACTCCCGAGGGTGGGAAATCATGGTTGTGACAAATTAGAGGTTCAAGAATGATTTGACAACATCCCCAGTTGTGGTGATGCTAATGGATTTTGGGCCAAATATAGTGTAATGTGATGCTTTTTCATTGGTCTTAGAGAAATGTTGATTTAGGAAGTTAAAGTGATTGATTATACATCAAGGCAATTGATGTCTCATAAGAAGAATTATCGAGTTTATTATTTGGAGATGAAAGCTATTGTGCATAGACTTAATATTTGGAGGAGTTACTTATATATTGTGCCATGTGAGGTCTACACTGATAATCGGAGGCTTTAGTACTTGTTCGAGCAAAAGGATTTGAATTTAAGGTAGTGGAGATGGCTCGAGTTGCTTAAGGACTACAATATTACTATATGGTAGCATACAAGTAAGTCAAATGTTGTAGTATATGCCTTGAGTTGAAAGGTAGAGAGTATGGGAAATTAGGCATTTACTCCAGTCGAGGAGAGGCTGTCACGACCCGGATTTTCCCCCAATATCGGGATCGTGATGGCGCCTACTCGTGGTAGCTAGGCAAGCCACTGTATTCATACTATTCTGTTTTTAACACAATTTCATAAAATAATTTATCAACAAACTATAACTTTAATTAAATGAGTGCGGAAGACTTTATCAAAATATAAATAACCAGTTTTAAGGTAAAAAATCATACTGTTATCCTCTACCCAAGACGTGGAGTCACCAACTCACGAACTACTACTGAGTACTACACATAAAAGTCTGAAAGAAATATAACATAATCTGTTTGTCTCGGAATAAAGAGACTACAGCTAGTAACATAAGTAAGGAGAGAGACGCCGGGCCTGCGAACGTCCGCAAGCTACCTCGGTCTCAAATATGATCAACTCCCACGCAAAAGATTTACTGCTGCTGCTGCTGATCATAACCTGGACCTGTGCAAAAACGCATAGAAGTGTAGTATCAGCACAACCGACCCCATGTGCTGGTAAGTGCCTGGCATATCCCGGCGAAGTAGTGACAAGCCTAGGACCAGACACCCACATAAACCTGTGCAGTTCAATATATATGTATACCACACAGTAACGAGAAGTAAACAAGTAATAACACAATAAGGAATATCTCAAAAGAACTCAACAATTAAACAACAGTTAATAAGTTCATAAGGAAAAACAGAGTATAACGGAAAGACAAGTAATATCAAGTCAAGGAATAGCAAATAGTTGCACGGCATCACCCTTCGTGCTTTTACTCTCATCCTCACCAAATAAGCAAATAAAGTGTACGGCATCGCCCTTCGTGCTTTTACTCTCATCCTCACCAAATAAGCAAATAAAGTGTACGACATCACCCTTCGTACTTTTACTCTCATCCTCACCAAATAAGCAAATAAAGTGTACGGCATCACCCTTCGTACTTTTACTCTCATCCTCACCAAATAAGCAAATAAAGTGTACGGCATCACCCTTCGTACTTTTACTCTCATCCTCACATCCATGGTACGGCATGATCCTTCGTACATGGTTTAATAACAAGGCACGGCATGATCCTTCATGCATAATCAATAAAACATAGCACGGCATTAACCTTCGTGCATAATCAATAACAAGGCACGGCATTATCCTTCGTGCATAAATAATAAATCAAGGCACGGCATCACCCTTCGTGCATTATCACTCTTCCTAACCCAAATAACAATCACAGTTAAGGGCAAAGAATGAAACAGTAAATCATAAACCATCCCAACAAGGGCAATCAACAATCATCTTCACAACAAGTCTCAACAAGGGAGAACAATAACACTTCTACAACCCGGCAAGGGTTCAACAATTCATGTTCAAATATGTCTCACAATAAGCATTATCAATGACTCACGGTCATACTAGACGCCAGTGTATGGATGCTCGTCACCACAGCCCATATACCGCTCTCGATCACATAACACATAGCACGTAATCCTATTCCCTCAAGCTAGGATAGAACAAACACTTACCTCGAATGTTTATGAACAATTCAATCCGTGGTAATGCCCTTTCCTTTCAAATTTGGCTCCAATCCAATCGTATCTATACACAATTGATTTAATATCATCAATACTACTCAACAAACTAATTCATAAGGCCAATTACAACTTTTATAACATTCTTCCCGGAATAGTGAATTTCGACCCCGAGCCCACATGGTCGGAACTCGGGGTTCGGACCAAAATCCGGTTACCCATCCCCCCACGAGTTCAAGTATATGATTTGTTTCAAAATCGGACCTCAATTCGAGGTCCAATTTCCCAATTTATGAAAAACCCTATATTTTATCAAAACAAGAAATTCTACCATAAAAACCTTTGATTTCTATTGAAAAACATGTTTAATGATGTTGGGAATTGAAAGAATTAAGTAAAAAGTGACTTACAATTGTTTTGATGAAGAAGGAATCCGTGAAGAATCGCAAATGGGTGTTTTTGTTTTGTAAAAAGTGAAGAAATGAATTGAAAATCGTGTTTTACAAGTCTCTGTGTTCGCATTTGCGAACATGGGTTCGCAATTGCGAACCCCGACCAATTTCTGGAGTTTGAAAAATAAGCTAAGGCTGGGAAGTTCGCATTTGCGAACATTTGTTCGCATTTGCGAAGTCTAGGCAAATGCTGGGGATTTCGCATTTGCGAAATAATGTTCGCATTTGCGAACAAGCTGGCTTCTGGGCTTTGTCGCAATTGCGACACATTCTTCGCAATTGCGAAGACAGGCAATATACTGAAGGCCTCGCATTTGCGAGGTTAAGTTCGCAATTGCGAACTCTGGTCCAGGTGTGCCAGTGTCGCATTTGCGACACTTTGTTCGCATTTGCGAACTTGGCTGGTTCTGGCAGGCATCGCATTTGCGATAATGGGTTCGCATTTGCGAACCCAGCCTTGAACTGCCTTCTTCGCATTTGCGAGAAATTCTTCGCAAATGCGAAGCCAACAGCTGGGTGAAAAACCAGCAGTGCATAAATTCAGAAATTGATCCAACGGCCTATCAAATCTTTACCCGAGCTCCCCGGGCTCCAAACCAAACATGTACACAACATCAAAAACACATTATGAACTTGATCGTGCGATCACATCGCCAAATCTCACATCGTTTTCATCAAATCAAGCCTCAAGTTCATGATTTTCATACTTTTGGTTTTCAAAACTTTCAAACTTGGAACCCAAGGTCCAAAACATCTCAAACGACATCCGAATGTCACCAAACTTTACAGAAATCACACATATAATATTTAAGACTTGTACCGTGCGTCGGAACCAAAATACGAGCCCGATACCAAGGTCAATTAATTCATTTCCTTTAACAATTACATCACAAACAATTTCATAGAAAAATTCATAACTTGGGCTCTAAGCCTCAGAATTCGACTCCAGACGCATGTCCAAGTCCCATATTTTTCTACGGATCTTTCGGGACCATCCAATCTCGGGTCCGGATCCGTTTACCAAAAATGTTGGCCGAAGTCAACCATATCAATATTAATATCATTTTTATCCAAATTTCTCATAGAATTCATATTTTCTATCACAAAATCTTTCCGGCTACATGCTCGGATTGTGCACGTAAATCGAGGCAACATAGAATGAGGTTTTCGAGGCCTCGGAAGCTCGAAACGATTAATAAAATAAGTGATGACCCTTTGGGTCGTCACATTAATGTCAATTATGACTATTCGTCCTCGAACGGACAAAAGAAAGAAGTACCTGAGTCAAGAAACAAATGTGGGTACCAGCTCCGCATATCAGACTCGGATTCCCAGGTCGATGCCTCAGGAGGCTGACCTCTCCACTGAACACGCGCAGAAGGATAACTCTTCGACCTCAACTGTCGAACCTGCCGGTCTAGAATAGCCACCGGCTCCTCCTCGTAAGATAGATCATTGTCCAATAGGACAGTACTGAAGTCTAACACATGTGTGGGATCGCCGTGGTATCTCCGAAGCATAGATACGTGAAAAACTCGATGCACGGCTGATAAGCTAGGCGGCAAAGCTAATCTGTAAGCCACCCCTCCCACTCTGTCTAGAATCTCAAATGGACCAATATACCTAGGGCTGAGCTTGCCTTCTTCCCGAACCTCATCACGCCCTTCATAGGCGACACTCGGAGCAATACTCGTTCACCAACCATGAAATCTACATCTCGAACCTTACGATCCGCATAAGTCTTCTGCCTCGACTGAGCTGAACGCAATCTCTCCTGAATAGTCTTGACCTTATCCAAGGCCTCCCTGAACTAAATCTGTACCCAACAACCGAGCCTCTCCCGGTTCAAAACCATCCAACTGGTGATCGACATCACCTACCATACAATGCCTCATATGGGGCCATCTGGATGCTGGACTGGTAGCTATTGTTGTAGGAAAACTCTGCTAATGGCAGAAACTGGTCCCACGAGCCTCCGAAATCAATAACACAGGCTCGAAGCATGTCCTCTAGAATCTGAATAGTCCTCCCGGACTGGCCATCCGTCTGAGGATGAAATGTTGTACTCAACTGAACCTGGGTGCCTAACTCCTGCTGGACCGCTCTCCAGAACCGCGAGGTAAACTGCGTACCCCGATCAGAGATAATAGATACTGGCACCCCATGAAGACGAACAATCTCCCTAATGTAAATTTCCGCTAACCTCTCCGACGAGTAGGAGACAGATACTGGAATAAAGTGTGCTGACTTGGTCAGCCTGTCAACAATGACCCAAATAGCATCAAATTTCCTCCGAGTTAAAGGAAGTCCAGTAACGAAGTCCATTATGATCCGCTCCCATTTCCACTCGGGAATTTCAATCCTCCGGAATACACCACCAGGTCTCCGGTGCTCATATTTCACCTGCCTGACAATTTAGACACCGAGCGACATACGCAACGATATCTTTCTTCATTTTGCGCCACCAATAGTGCTGCTGTAAGTCCCGGTACATCTTCGCGGCGCCTGGGTGAATAGAATACCGCGAACTATGGGCCTCCGCTAAGATCAACTCTCGAATCCCTTCAACATTGGGCACACAAACTCGACCCCGCAATTTCAATACCCCATCATCATCTAGATTTACCTGTGTGGCACCTCCCCGCTGTACTGTATCTCTCAAATCACGCAAATGAGGATCATCAAATTTCTTCTCACGGATACGCTCTAATAAAGAAGAACGAGCGACCGTGCAGGCTAACACCCTACTAGGCTCAGAAATGTCTAATCTCACGAACCGGTTGGCTAAGGCCCGGACATCTAGAGCTAATGATCTCTGACTGACCGGAATGTATGCAAGACTACCAATGCAAGCATACTTTCTACTCAATGCCGGCCACCACATTGGCCTTACCTGGGTGATATAAGATAGTAACATCATAGTCTTTTAGCAATTCTAACCATCTCCGCTGTCCTAGATTCAACTCCTTTTGCTTGAACAAGTACTGCAGGCTTTTGTGATAAGTGTACACCTCACATGTCACACCATATAGATAATGCCTCCAGATCTTTAAGGCATGAACCACTGCTGCTAACTCAAGATCATGAACTGGATAATTCTTCTCATGTATTTTTAACTGCCTCGAAGCATAAGCAATAACCTTACCATCCTGCATCAATACCGCCCCAAGCCCTGTACGGGATGTGTCACAATAAACTGTATAAGGCCCTGCACCCGTAGGTAGTATCAACACTGGTGCGGTGGTCAAGGCTGTCTTGAGCTTCTGAAAGCTCGCCTCACACTCCTCTGACCACTGGAACTGGACACCCTTCTGGGTCAATCTGGTCATCGGGGCTGCAATAGAAGAAAACCCCTCTACAAAACGACGGTAGTAACTTGCTAATCCCAAGAAACTCCGGATCTCAGTCACTGAAGCCGGTCGAGGCCAATTCTGGACTGCCTCAATCTTCTTTGGGTCCACCTGAATACCTTCCACTGATACAATGTGACCTAGAAATGCTACCGAACTCAACCAGAACTCACATTTAGAAAATTTGGCATATAGCTGGTTATCTTTCAGAGTCTGAAGAACCACTCTGAGGTGCTGCTCGTGCTCTTCCTGGCTGCGGGAGTACACCAGGATGTCATCTATGAAGACTATCACGAACAGATCTAAGTAAGGCCTGAATACCCGATTCATCAACTCCATGAATGTTGCTGGGGCATTGGTCAACCCGAAGGACATGACCAAGAACTCATAATGCCCATATCTAGAGCGAAAGGCTGTCTTAGGAATGTCAGCCGCCCTGATCTTCAGCTGATGGTAGCCTGACCTCAAGTCTATCTTAGAGAATACCCTCGCTCCTTGGAGCCGGTCAAACAAATCATCAATCCTCGGCAGTGGATACTTATTCTTTTTGTCACTTTGTTTAATTGCCGGTAATCAATACACATCCGCATCGAGCCGTCTTTCTTCTTTACAAATAATACGGGTGCTCCCCAGGGGGAAACACTGGGCCTGATAAAGCCTTTCTCAAGAAGGTCTTGCAACTGATCTTTCAACTCTTTTAATTCCGGCGGGGCCATACGATAGGGTGGAATAGAGATGGCCTGAGTGCCCGGTGCCAGATCAATACAGAAATCAATATCCCTGTCGGGTGGCATGCCCAGCAGGTCTGAAGGAAAAACCTCAGGAAACTTCCGTACAATAGGGACTGGATCAATAGAAGGAACTTCTGCGCTGGCATCACGAACATAAGCCAGATAAGCTAAACACCCCTTCTCGACCATGCGTCGAGCCTTAACATAGGAAATAACAGTGCGAACGGAGTGGCTTGAGGTACCTTTCCACTCTAGTCGGGGTGATTCTGGCAAGGCCAAGGTCACAGTCTTAGCATGACAATCTAGAATAGCATGGTATGGGAACAACCAGTCCATCCCCAATATGACATCAAAATCCACCATATCCAAAAGCAACAGATCAACATGGGTCTCAAGACCCCCAAATATAACTACGCACGAACGATGCACCCGGTCGACTATAATGGAGTCACCCACCGGTGTAGACACATAAACTGGAATATCCAGAGCATAGCTGGGCACGGCCAAATACGGTGCAAAGTAGGAAGACACATATGAATATGTAGATCCAGGGTCAAATAATACTGAAGCACCTCTGCCACACACAAGAATGGTACTTGTAATCACGACATCTGATGCCTCTGCCTCTGGCGTGGCTGGTAAAGCATAGAATCGGGGATCTGCACCTCCCCTCTGAGCTGCGTCTCTAGGACGACCATCAACTGGCTGACCTCTACCTCTGGCTGGACGGTCTCCACCTCTACGGTCTCGACCTCCACCTCTATAATCTCTACCCCCGCCTCCGGCTGGCTGGGCAGGCTGAGGGTCAGCTGGGGCCTGAATCATAGGACGAGGACCCCGCTGCCGAGAGTTGCCCGTTGCTCGAGGGCAGTTCCTGATAAAATGACCTGGGTCACCACAACCGTAACAACTCTTAGACTGATAGGGCTGCTGGCCCTGACGACCTGAATGGCCTCCACGAACACTCTGAAGGGGCTGAGCATTAATAGGAGGCTGATCCGAATACTGCCCACGAAAACCACGATCACCTGGTCCACCCTGTGAAGCCTGAAGGGCGGAATGGAAAGGCCCTGGAAGACTGGCCTCTATCAAAAGATTCTCTGCCACCAGAAGAAGAACCACTAAACCTGCCTGAATGACGAGGCCTCTTGTCCGAAGAATAACCACCTCCCCGAGCAAGAGCCATCTCAACCCTGCGTGCTGCATTAGCTGCCTCCTGAAATGATATGTCACTCCCCATTCCCATCACCATCTGAAGTCTAATTGGCTGATTAAGCCCATCAATAAACCTGCGGACCCTCTCCCGCTCTGTGGGAAGTATCACTACTGCATGACGATCCAAATCAACAAATCTCGTCTCATACTGAGTAACCGTCATAGTGCCCTGATGGAGGCGCTCAAACTGCCTCCGAAGTGCATCCCGCTGAGTAGCAGGGAGAAACTTCTCCAGAAATAGCTCTGCAAACTGATCCCATGATAAAGTTGGGGACCCTGCTGGTCGAGTCAAGCAATAATCTCTCCACCAAGTCTTGGCGGATCCTGAAAGCCTGAATGTACAAAAGTCCACTCCATTAGTCTCCACGATCCCTATAGTCTTGAGAATCTCATGGCAACTGAATAAGAAATCCTGAGGATCCTCTGATGTGGCACCGCTGAAAGTAGTGGTAAATAGCTTGGAGAACCGATCAAGTCTCCATAAAGAATCAGAAGTCATGGCCGCTCCATCTCTGGCATGAGCCGTGGTACCCGACTGAGTGGCCACAGCTGGCTGAACCACTGGTGCCTGAGGCTGAGGAGCTACTGGCTCCGGAGTACGAGCAATAGGAGTCCTGGGCCCCTCCTCCAGCCTGAGAAGCGGCTGGTGCAACTGATAATAAACCGGCTCTGGCAACGCTATCCATAAATCCCGCTATCCTGACTAAAGCCTCCCGAAGATCCGGGGTAAATAAAGCCTCTCCTGGGACCTGAGCTGGGCCCACTGGAGCTGCTGGGACCTGGAACCTCCTCGCCAGTCTCAATATGAAGCTCCATCTCTGGAATAGTTGTCGGGGGCTGAGCTCTACCCCTACCACGGCCTCCGATACGGCCTCGGCCCCTACCCCTCACGGGAGCTGCCTGGGGCTCGGGCTGCTGGTCAGCGGACGAAGAAGCGCGTGTCCTCACTATCTGCGAAAGGACAGAATAGAAGTTCAATCAGTATTTGAGGAACAAATCGCACGACAAGAAGGAACAAATGAGAGACTCTTTCCTAACTCAATAGACTCTGGAGGACAAGTACAGACGTCTCCGTACCTACCTCTCATACCCTACTAAGCTTGTTCGTGAGTGGTGAGACCTATGTAACCTAGAGCTCTGATACCAACTTGTCACGACCCGGATTTTCCCCCAATATCGGGATCGTGATGGCGCCTGATAATAGGTGAATTTGACTATATTTATGCCCTAAATAATCATGCTTTATTGTTGTTTTGATATTGTTTATGATGACAAAATGCTTTTATTAGTGTTCTTAGTGTGTTATAGGTACACTTGAGCTAATGAAGACTAAAAGAGCAAGTTTTGGAGTCAAAAGATGGTTAAAAAGGCCAAAAAGTGGTACAAGTCAAGAACTTATGTTGAAAGTAGCCGGAAAGGTGTGATTCCGAGTTATATGGATGTTATGGAATGAATTTAAGTGATTTGGAGCTTTGAAGTCTGAGTAAAAGCTCAAGGAATTAACCCGGGATCGAGTTCGGGGGTCAAATTTGATAAGTGTAGAACAAGCGAAGAATGGATGAGGCATATTGTGCACTGTTTAGTAAATTGGCCATAACGTTTCGCTCAGATCTCCACTTTGGCTCCATAATATATGGTTGGAAAGATAATTCAAAGGGTTACAAATTTCATGTTTTGAGTTTTTCCAAATGCGCAACGGAACAGGGTGAAAAACCGCGGTTTCTCCGCGACCGCGGATGAACCGCGGAAAAACTGGCTCTCTGAAGTTTTACTGTTCGCGGTCCGTCCGCGGCCGCGAACGAACCGCGGAAGTCACCGCTGCAGCAAATCCCAATTGGACTCAAACTTAGTTTTTAAGCCCTAAAACCTCTATATAAACTCCTAGTTTGCCCCATAGAGGCATGTACTTTATTTCTTCAATACTTTTGCAAGGTTTTTAGGAGAGATTCCTCTCAAACTCTTTCTATTATTTTATACCAAGCAATTCTTTATGATTTCAATTATTATTCTTGTTTCTTCAAGCATGAGTAGCTAAATTCTTTTCTAAGGTTTTGATGGAACCTATTGATAGATGAACTTATCGTTTATGTGATTACAAATTGTGAATTAGATTTCTATTTGTTCAACTTCATTCTTATTGTAGTTAATTGGTAGACGTCCCAATTAGCGGTGCCTATTTAGTGTGCATAACTTGGAAAAGAGTGCATATTTAGGTTTATTGTTGAACAACACCACACCTAGGTTATTAGAGGAATCTATAATTTTAGGCGTAAAGACGGGATTAGGAATAACGAAGTCTTGGGTGCAATCTAAAGTGAACTATTCAAATTAAAGCTAGCTAGGGTAGCTCGGGAGAGTGCACTAGTAAATTATTGTAATTGCTCGGGAGAGGGTTACGATACACATAGCGTTCATGATTGATAGAATATATTAACAATTTGTATGAGCATAACGATAAGGGATTCCATCAATAGGGGAAATCAATACCTTAGTCTTTCTCTATATTATTTTATTCAATATTCAATACTTTCGTTTAAAGCATTCTTTAATTCTTGCAAAGTAGTTGTTCGAAAACACACAAATATATATTCAAAGTTTGGGAACTTGATTCGGAAGTACTCTTGGGTTGTGAAAGTTGTGATTGATAGGTTAATTCTCTCTGTGGGATCGATCTTGGACTTATTAAACCAAGTTATATTGACTACGACCGTTGCTTGGACGTGAATCAATTTTGGCGCCGTTGCCGGGGAATTAACGGAATTATCAATTGCCATTGCCGGAACTTCAAGATTCTTGTGTATTCAGGTTCTTTCTACACTCTACATTGAATATTTTGACGTTTGTTGATTTGGGTATTCAGGTGCATGCCTAGAAAATCTGCAAGGACTCGAGAACTAATTGAAGGACTCTCAGACCCCGAGCAAACTTTCCGGGCACGTAACAAAGCCATCAAACAAATTCAACAATCTCAACAACCAATCAAACTAGACTTCGACATGGGTGACATGAACGCTCAAAACCAGCAAGCCGAGCTAAACATACAAGAGGCACAGGAGGCACAAGAAGGTGCATTGTTCGACTGGGCACAACCCACAGCGGATAATTTGGCAACTGCCATCGTTGTGCCTGCAATTCAAGCTGAGTCTTTCCAGATTACCAACAACATGCTTCACTTGTTGCAAAACAAGGGATTATTCTCTGGGTCTCAGGTTGAAGATCCACAGCAGCACCTCAAAAACTTTCTATCAATATGCAAAACACAAAGGCAACCGAATGTAACTCCGGAAGCTATCAGATTACTACTTTTTCCATTCTCAGTTACATGAGCAGCACAGATATGGCTAAACTCACTCCCAATAAACTCCATTGCAACTTGGGATGAGTTAGTCAAACAATTCCACAACAAGTTTCATCCACCTAACAAAACAGCTCAACAAATTGATGAGATTGTGAGCTTCAAACAAAAACCATTGGAAACACTACATGAAACTTGGGGGAGATTCAAAGGCATGCTTGTTATGTGTCCTCACCATGGGATTCCCGAACAGATGTTGGGTCAAAGGTTCTACATGGGACTTTCAGACAGTATGAAGAACATTGTAGATGCTTCAGCAGGTGGGGCTTTTCTGAGCAAGACTTGGAGAGAAGGCCAAAATTTGCTAGACAAGATGGCTCAAAATTCCGGGTGGACGTCCAGGAATGCTCCTATCACACCAGTAGTACACTCCGTACCTCTGGATCCATCCAACACTCTAGAGGAGAACGTGGCAACTATATTGGCACAGATGAGCATCCTGACAAAGAAGATGGAAGAATCAGGGGTTAAGCAGCAAGTTCACATTGTAGATACTACCAATGGTGGTTTATGCACATCTTGCATTAGCCAACCCATAGGTAATCCATGGGCTGTAGACCAAGAACATCATCATCAGCATGAAGATATGAACTATGTGGCTAACTATGGAGGACAGCGACAAGGTAATCAAAACTGGGGCCAACAGGCTCCAATGCAATACGGACCTCCCCATCCACAATTCAATGCAGCAGGTATGAGGCCACCACACAACATGGCTCCATATCCTAGACCTCAGAATTTCGGCAATCAGCAGCAGGGATATCATCCACCCCCACCACCACATGGGGGCAGGCACGACGATGGGTTTGCAAGGTTGGAAGCTATGATGCAGCAGGTAATTGGGTCAAACGCTAAGACCAATGAAAGAATAGATGCACATGATGCAGCGATCAAAAATATGGAAGTGCAGATAGGGCAGATTGCTATGTCTCTCAACAACCGTCCTCAAGGGACATTACCTGCAGATACACAAACGAACCCAAAGGACCAAATCCCAAAGCAAATAATGGCAGTGACTCTGAGAAGCGGTAGAGATCTTGATGCTGAGAATGAAAGTGAAAATATTGACAGACAGGCTGAGACACCTGCGCCATTGCACATTGAACTGGATGAATCCACAGGATTGACAAAAGCCACAGTCCAGCCAATTGTTGATAATAAAGAAACACAACAGGGAGCGGAAAAAGTAGCCGAACAGGTAGAGCAGCAGGTTGAAGAAAAAGTGATAGAAAAAGAAAAATCCCAAGTCACTAGGAAGAAGAGGCCTCCACCACCATTTCCCCAAAGGTTGGCCAAACACCAAAAAGAGGAACAATACAAAAAGTTCTTCGAGATGCTCAAGCAAATTCAGGTAAACATTCCATTAATTGAAGCTTTAAAAGAAATGCCTGGTTATGCTAAGATGATGAAGGATTTGATGTCGCGGAAATTTGATTTCCAAGACTTGGCCACAGTTACACTCACCCAGACTTGTAGTGCAGTAGTCTCCAGACCCATTGCTGAGAAGCTATCTGATCCAAGTAGCTTCACCATCCCATGCACTATAGGGAATTATGCCTTTACTAAGGCTTTATGTGATTTGGGGGCAAGCATTAATCTCATGCCCTTAGTTATCTATAAGAGGTTAGGTATTGGGAGAGCCAGACCCACCTCTATGCTTTTACAGCTTGCTGACATGACGGTTAAGCGTCCATTTGGCATTATAGATGATGTGCTAATCCAGGTTGGGAAGTTCGTGTTTCCCGCCGATTTTGTTATTCTTGATTGCAGGGTCGACGAAGAAATTCCCCTAATCCTGGGAAGACCATTCCTAGCCACTGGGAGAGCCATAATTGATTGTGAAACTGGGGAACTCAAGATGAGGTTGAATGACGAGGAGATCATCTTCAATGTACAAAAATCCACGAGGCGCCCTAGTGAGTTCGCAAATTGCTCTCTAGTTGATGCGGTTGATGTGATAGTGGAAACCGACGATGCAGAATTGACTATCGAAGATCCACTGCAAGCATGCCTGATGAACATGGAAGAGGTAAATGGTGAAAGTTTGGCCGAATGGGTATTATCTTTGGAAGGCAAGGGATTTTGGAAGCGAGAGATTGAATTCGAACCCCTACACCTAGAAAAAAGAGAAAACCTACCAGCAAAGCCATCCATAGAAGAGCCACCGAAGCTTGAACTTAGACCACTACCATCACACCTCAGGTATGAGTATTTAGGCCCTAACTCCACTTTACCTGTTATTATCTCATCTAGTTTGTTAGATGTGCAGGCTCAAAAGCTTATACAGGTACTAAAAGAATGCAAGACTGCCATTGGGTGGACCATAGCAGACATAAAGGGGATCAGCCTTGCATACTGCATGCACAAGATTCTCCGAGAAGAGGGCACAAACCTTCCAGGAAACGCAAAAGAAGGCTGAACCCGAATATGAAGGATAGGGTGAAAAAGAAAGTGATAAAGTGGCTAGACACGGGGTAGATCCCAGGTAAGTTGTCTCACCCTTCTGTGCTATACATGTATTATTATGCCATGAGGACATGGCATATTTTTAAGTGTGGGGTGGGAAACTTATCTTGTACATGATGTATATATTAGTGTAGTAAGTAATATAAAATAATAAAAATACAAAAAAATCAGAAAATTTTAAAAATCCAAAAATAGGAGTAGAGGACTCTTCCTGATGACGGACTATTTAGGACAAGTACTCTTGAGGGAAGTAGTCCACGTAGGAATTTTTCTTTCTTTTATTTTCTTTTTATAGGTAATGTATCATTCCCCCTTGGTTTTTCTTTTGACCACGATTCTTTTCCAAGGGTTTTTATTTGAACCGGGTTAGGTAGATTTTTTCTCTTTTCTTCCTTTCTTTTCTTAGGATTAGAGGTAAAAGGGCAACATGTAACCCCGAATATGCACATTAGCGAAAGCATAAATTGAACTTGAGAATGTATCTTCTAAGCTTGATTGTAGAATCTCAATATGCCTTAAATTGCACAAGTAATGCTTGCTTGAACATTGATAGGATTTTGTAGATAAACCGAATTCCAAATGAGTTGCATGCCATGTGTGTGTGAGGTTTTTACTTACATTGTATGTTGTACATGATGCCTAGAACTTGCCCTGTGTGTTTGCAAAGCGAAATAGAAGTTATTCGGTTGTAGAAAGGATAGAGGCATTTCTTTGTGTAACCCCATATATCAATAGACATGAATTCACCCGTACATTATATCTTAGTTAACCCCTTTGAGCTTAAAGCCTATTCTTTGATAACCCTTGAATGTTCTTCAAATTATTATATTTTGTTCTACTTTACCTCCTAGAAGCACTTGTATTGTAATGAATATGCAAAAGATTAAGTGTGGGGTGAAAGGAAGGTAAAAAGGGAAAATCAAGAATGAATGGTAGAAAATAGTGAACTGGCCAAAATAATAATGAAAAGAAAAAGATATTTTGAGAAAAAGAGCTATATCAATGTATACATGAAAATTAGAAAGGCCAGTTACACCAACAAAAGAAAAGTGGGGATTAAAAGCAATTAAAGGTGAAGGAATGTTTAGGGGAGACATAAGGAAGAAAACGAAAAGGAAAGTTGTAAAAAAGGAAAAGAAAAGTGCTTAGGGAGGTTAGTCACTATAACCAAAAGTATCATACCCGTCCCATAGCCAACATTACAACCCTTAAAGACCTCTTGATCTATGATTGAATAACTCGATTAGTGGAGTAGTACACTAGGGGCAAGCCTATGGTGTGTCTGTATGCATATGAATGTTCTTTGTTGAGAGTGAGTGAACTTTCCGATATTTTTAAGTTCCATGTTCTTCATTGTGTATGTGCGGGAACTTCTCTCAATAAATTTGGTGAGAGCATGTAACTCAAGAGGAAGAAGGTAAATTTGCAAGTTTTTGGTAATAATTAGAGTAAGCAATAATGTGTTGGCATGAGAGTTTACGGTTAGGTAAGGATTGTGCATATCTTAGGTTAATCATGAAAAATAGCTTTGTGTGACATAATTGGGGGAGACATAAATAAAATTGGCCTAAAGTGTGATTAAGATTGCTCGAGGACGAGCAAAGGTTTAAGTGTGGGGTATTGATAATAGGTGAATTTGACTATATTTATGCCCTAAATAATCATGCTTTATTGTTGTTTTGATATTGTTTATGATGACAAAATGCTTTTATTAGTGTTCTTAGTGTGTTATAGGTACACTTGAGCTAATGAAGACTAAAAGAGCAAGTTTTGGAGTCAAAAGATGGTTAAAAAGGCCAAAAAGTGGTACAAGTCAAGAACTTATGTTGAAAGTAGCCGGAAAGGTGTGATTCCGAGTTATATGGATGTTATGGAATGAATTTAAGTGATTTGGAGCTTTGAAGTCTGAGTAAAAGCTCAAGGAATTAAGCCGGGATCGAGTTCGGGGGTCAAATTTGATAAGTGTAGAACAAGCGAAGAATGGATGAGGCATATTGTGCACTGTTTAGTAAATTGGACATAACTTTTCGCTCAGATCTCCACTTTGGCTCCATAATATATGGTTGGAAAGATAATTCAAAGGGCTACAACTTTTATATTTTGCGTTTTGCCAAATGCGCAACGGAACAGGGTGAAAAACCGCGGTTTCTCCGCGACCGCGGATGAACCGCGGAAAAACTGGCTCTCTGAAGTTTTACTGTTCGCGGTCCGTCCGCGGCCGCGAACGAACCGCGGAAGTCACCGCTGCAGCAAATCCCAATTGGACTCAAACTTAGTTTTTAAGCCCTAAAACCTCTATATAAACTCCTAGTTTGCCCCATAGAGGCATGTACTTTATTTCTTCAATACTTTTGCAAGGTTTTGTAGGAGAGATTCCTCTCAAACTCTTTCTATTATTTTATATCAAGCAATTCTTTATGATTTCAATTATTATTCTTGTTTCTTCAAGCATGAGTAGCTAAATTCTTTTCTAAGGTTTTGATGGAACCTATTGATAGATGAACTTATCGTTTATGTGATTACAAATTGTGAATTAGATTTCTATTTGTTCAACTTCATTCTTATTGTAGTTAATTGGTAGACGTCCCAATTAGCGGTGCCTATTTAGTGTGCATAACTTGGAAAAGAGTGCATATTTAGGTTTATTGTTGAACAACACCACACCTAGGTTATTAGAGGAATCTATAATTTTAGGCGTAAAGACGGGATTAGGAATAACGAAGTCTTGGGTGCAATCTAAAGTGAACTATTCAAATTAAAGCTAGCTAGGGTAGCTCGGGAGAGTGCACTAGTAAATTATTGTAATTGCTCGGGAGAGGGTTACGATACACATAGCGTTCATGATTGATAGAATATATTAACAATTTGTATGAGCATAACGATAAGGGATTCCATCAATAGGGGAAATCAATACCTTAGTCTTTCTCTATATTATTTTATTCAATATTCAATACTTTCGTTTAAAGCATTCTTTAATTCTTGCAAAGTAGTTGTTCGAAAACACACAAATATATATTCAAAGTTTGGGAACTTGATTCGGAAGTACTCTTGGGTTGTGAAAGTTGTGATTGATAGGTTAATTCTCTGTGGGATCGATCTTGGACTTATTAAACCAAGTTATATTGACTACGACCGTTGCTTGGACGTGAATCAATTTTGGCGCCGTTGCCGGGGAATTAACGGAATTATCAATTGCCATTGCCGGAACTTCAAGATTCTTGTGTATTCAGGTTCTTTCTACACTCTACATTGAATATTTTGACGTTTGCTGATTTGGGTATTCAGGTGCATGCCTAGAAAATCTGCAAGGACTGGAGAACTAATTGAAGGACTCTCATACCCCGAGCAAACCTTCCGGGCACGTAACAAAGCCATCAAACAAATTCAACAATCTCAACAACCAATCAAACTAGACTTCGACATGGGTGACATGAACGCTCAAAACCAACAAGCCGGGCTAAACATGCAAGAGGCACAGGAGGCACAAGAAGGTGCATTGTTCGACTGGGCACAACCCACAGCGGATAATTTGGCAACTGCCATCGTTGTGCCTGCAATTCAAGCCGAGTCTTTCCAGATTACCAACAACATGCTTCACTTGTTGCAAAACAAGGGATTATTCTCTGGGTCTCAGGTTGAAGATCCACAGCAGCACCTCAAAAACTTTCTATCAATATGCAAAACACAAAGGCAACCGAATGTAACTCCGAAAGCTATCAGATTACTACTTTTTCCATTCTCAGTTACAGGAGCAGCACAGATATGGCTAAACTCACTCCCAATAAACTCCATTGCAACTTGGGATGAGTTAGTCAAACAATTCCACAACAAGTTTCATCCACCCAACAAAACAGCTCAACAAATTGATGAGATTGTGAGCTTCAAACAAAAACCATTGGAAACACTACATGAAACTTGGGGGAGATTCAAAGGCATGCTTGTTATGTGTCCTCACCATGGGATTCCTGAACAGATGTTGGGTCAAAGGTTCTACATGGGACTTTCAGACAGCATGAAGAACATTGTAGATGCTTCAGCAGGTGGGGCTTTTCCGAGCAAGACTTGGAGAGAGGGCCAAAATTTGCTAGACAAGATGGCTCAAAATTCCGGGTGGACGTCCAGGAATGCTCCTATCACACCAGTAGTACACTCTATACCTCTGGATCCATCCAACACTCTGGAAGAAAACATGGCAACTTTATTGACACAAATGAGCATCCTGACAAAGAAGGTGCAAGAATCAGGGGTTAAGCAAGAAGTTCACATTGTAGATACTACCAATGGTGGTTTATGCACATCTTGCATTAGCCAACCCATAGGTAATCCATGGGCTGCAGACCAAGAACATCATCATCAACATGAAGATATGAACTATGTGGCTAACTATGGAGGACAGCGACAAGGTAATCAAAACTGGGGCCAACAGGCTCCAATGCAATACAGACCTCCCCAACCACAATTCAATGCAGCAGGTATGAGGCCACCACACAACATGGCTCCATATCCTAGACCTCAGAATTTCGGCAATCAGCAGCAGGGATATCATCCACCCCCACCACCACATGGGGGCAGGCACGACGATGGGTTTGCAAGGTTGGAAGCTATGATGCAGCAGGTAATTGGGTCAAACGCTAAGACCAATGAAAGAATAGATGCACATGATGCAGCGATCAAAAATATGGAAGTGCAGATGGGTCAAATTGCTATGTCTCTCAACAACCGTCCTCAATGGACATTACCTGCAGATACACAAACGAACCCAAAGGACCAAATCCCAAAGCAAATAATGGCAGTGACTCTGAGAAGCGGTAGAGATCTTGATGCTGAGAATGAAAGTGAAAATATTGACAGACAGGCTGAGACACCTGCGCCATTGCATATTGAACTGGATGAATCCACAGGATTGACAAAAGCCACGATCCAGCCAATTGCTGATAATAAAGAAGCACAACAGGGAGCGGAAAAAGTAGCCGAACAGGTAGAGCAGCAGGTTGAAGAAAAAGTGATAGAAAAAGAAAAATCCCAAGTCACTGGGAAGAAGAGGCCTCCACCACCATTTCCCCAAAGGTTGGCCAAACACCAAAAAGAGGAACAATACAAAAAGTTCTTCGAGATGCTCAAGCAAATTCAGGTAAACATTCCATTAATTGAAGCTTTAAAAGAAATGCCTGGTTATGCTAAGATGATGAAGGATTTGATGTCGCGGAAATTTGATTTCCAAGACTTGGCCACAGTTACACTCACCCAGACTTGTAGTGCAGTAGTCTCCAGACCCATTGCTGAGAAGCTATCTGATCCAAGTAGCTTCACCATCCCATGCACTATAGGGAATTATGCCTTTACTAAGGCTTTATGTGATTTGGGGGCAAGCATTAATCTCATGCCCTTAGTTATCTATAAGAGGTTAGGTATTGGGAGAGCCAGACCTACCTCTATGCTTTTACAGCTTGCTGACAGGACGGTTAAGCGTCCATTTGGCATTATAGATGATGTGCTAATCCAGGTTGGGAAGTTCGTGTTTCCCGCCGATTTTGTTATTCTTGATTGCAAGGTCGACGAAGAAATTCCCCTAATCCTGGGAAGACCATTCCTAGCTACTGGGAGAGCCATAATTGATTGTGAAACTGGGGAACTCAAGATGAGGTTGAATGACGAGGAGATCATCTTCAATGTACAAAAATCCACGAGGCGCCCTAGTGAGTTCGCAAATTGCTCTCTAGTTGATGCGGTTGATGTGATAGTGGAAACCGACGATGCAGAATTGACTATCGAAGATCCACTGCAAGCATGCCTGATGAACATGGAAGAGGTAAATGGTGAAAGTTTGGCCGAATGGGTATTATCTTTGGAAGGCAAGGGATTTTGGAAGCGAGAGATTGAATTCGAACCCCTACACCTAGAAAAAAGAGAAAACCTACCAGCAAAGCCATCCATAGAAGAGCCACCGAAGCTTGAACTTAGACCACTACCATCACACCTCAGGTATGAGTATTTAGGCCCTAACTCCACTTTACCTGTTATTATCTCATCTAGTTTGTTAGATGTGCAGGCTCAAAAGCTTATACAGGTACTAAAAGAATGCAAGACTGCCATTGGGTGGACCATGGCAGACATAAAGGGGATCAGCCTTGCATACCGCATGCACAAGATTCTCCGAGAAGAGGGGCACAAACCTTCCAGGAAACGCAAAAGAAGGCTAAACCCGAATATGAAGGATAGGGTGAAAAAGAAAGTGATAAAGTGGCTAGACACGGGGTAGATCCCAGGTAAGTTGTCTCACCCTTCTGTGCTATACATGTATTATTATGCCATGAGGACATGGCATATTTTTAAGTGTGGGGTGGGAAACTTATCTTGTACATGATGTATATATTAGTGTAGTAAGTAATATAAAATAATAAAAATACAAAAAAATCAGAAAATTTTAAAAATCCAAAAATAGGAGTAGAGGACTCTTCCTGATGACGGACTATTTAGGACAAGTACTCTTGAGGGAAGTAGTCCACGTAGGAATTTTTCTTTCTTTTATTTTCTTTTTATAGGTAATGTATCATTCCCCCTTGGTTTTTCTTTTGACCACGATTCTTTTCCAAGGGTTTTTATTTGAACCGGGTTAGGTAGATTTTTTCTCTTTTCTTCCTTTCTTTTCTTAGGATTAGAGGTAAAAGGGCAACATGTAACCCCGAATATGCACATTAGCGAAAGCATAAATTGAACTTGAGAATGTATCTTCTAAGCTTGATTGTAGAATCTCAATATGCCTTAAATTGCACAATAATGCTTGCTTGAACATTGATAGGATTTTGTAGATAAACCGGATTCCAAATGAGTTGCATGCCATGTGTGTGTGAGGTTTTTACTTACATTGTATGTTGTACATGATGCCTAGAACTTGCCCTGTGTGTTTGCAAAGCGAAATAGAAGTTATTCGGTTGTAGAAAGGATAGAGGCATTTCTTTGTGTAACCCCATATATCAATAGACATGAATTCACCCGTACATTATATCTTAGTTAACCCCTTTGAGCTTAAAGCCTATTCTTTGATAACCCTTGAATGTTCTTCAAATTATTATATTTTGTTCTACTTTACCTCCTAGAAGCACTTGTATTGTAATGAATATGCAAAAGATTAAGTGTGGGGTGAAAGGAAGGTAAAAAGGGAAAATCAAGAATGAATGGTAGAAAATAGTGAACTGGCCAAAATAATAATGAAAAGAAAAAGATATTTTGAGAAAAAGAGCTATATCAATGTATACATGAAAATTAGAAAGGCCAGTTACACCAACAAAAGAAAAGTGGGGATTAAAAGCAATTAAAGGTGAAGGAATGTTTAGGGGAGACATAAGGAAGAAAACGAAAAGGAAAGTTGTAAAAAAGGAAAAGAAAAGTGCTTAGGGAGGTTAGTCACTATAACCAAAAGTATCATACCCGTCCCATAGCCAACATTACAACCCTTAAAGACCTCTTGATCTATGATTGAATAACTCGATTAGTGGAGTAGTACACTAGGGGCAAGCCTATGGTGTGTCTGTATGCATATGAATGTTCTTTGTTGAGAGTGAGTGAACTTTCCGATATTTTTAAGTTCCATGTTCTTCATTGTGTATGTGCGGGAACTTCTCTCAATAAATTTGGTGAGAGCATGTAACTCAAGAGGAAGAAGGTAAATTTGCAAGTTTTTGGTAATAATTAGAGTAAGCAATAATGTGTTGGCATGAGAGTTTACGGTTAGGTAAGGATTGTGCATATCTTAGGTTAATCATGAAAAATAGCTTTGTGTGACATAATTGGGGGAGACATAAATAAAATTGGCCTAAAGTGTGATTAAGATTGCTCGAGGACGAGCAAAGGTTTAAGTGTGGGGTATTGATAATAGGTGAATTTGACTATATTTATGCCCTAAATAATCATGCTTTATTGTTGTTTTGATATTGTTTATGATGACAAAATGCTTTTATTAGTGTTCTTAGTGTGTTATAGGTACACTTGAGCTAATGAAGACTAAAAGAGCAAGTTTTGGAGTCAAAAGATGGTTAAAAAGGCCAAAAAGTGGTACAAGTCAAGAACTTATGTTGAAAGTAGCCGGAAAGGTGTGATTCCGAGTTATATGGATGTTATGGAATGAATTTAAGTGATTTGGAGCTTTGAAGTCTGAGTAAAAGCTCAAGGAATTAAGCCGGGATCGAGTTCGGGGGTCAAATTTGATAAGTGTAGAACAAGCGAAGAATGGATGAGGCATATTGTGCACTGTTTAGTAAATTGGACATAACTTTTCGCTCAGATCTCCACTTTGGCTCCATAATATATGGTTGGAAAGATAATTCAAAGGGCTACAACTTTTATATTTTGCGTTTTGCCAAATGCGCAACGGAACAGGGTGAAAAACCGCGGTTTCTCCGCGACCGCGGATGAACCGCGGAAAAACTGGCTCTCTGAAGTTTTACTGTTCGCGGTCCGTCCGCGGCCGCGAACGAACCGCGGAAGTCACCGCTGCAGCAAATCCCAATTGGACTCAAACTTAGTTTTTAAGCCCTAAAACCTCTATATAAACTCCTAGTTTGCCCCATAGAGGCATGTACTTTATTTCTTCAATACTTTTGCAAGGTTTTTAGGAGAGATTCCTCTCAAACTCTTTCTATTATTTTATATCAAGCAATTCTTTATGATTTCAATTATTATTCTTGTTTCTTCAAGCATGAGTAGCTAAATTCTTTTCTAAGGTTTTGATGGAACCTATTGATAGATGAACTTATCGTTTATGTGATTACAAATTGTGAATTAGATTTCTATTTGTTCAACTTCATTCTTATTGTAGTTAATTGGTAGACGTCCCAATTAGCGGTGCCTATTTAGTGTGCATAACTTGGAAAAGAGTGCATATTTAGGTTTATTGTTGAACAACACCACACCTAGGTTATTAGAGGAATCTATAATTTTAGGCGTAAAGACGGGATTAGGAATAACGAAGTCTTGGGTGCAATCTAAAGTGAACTATTCAAATTAAAGCTAGCTAGGGTAGCTCGGGAGAGTGCACTAGTAAATTATTGTAATTGCTCGGGAGAGGGTTACGATACACATAGCGTTCATGATTGATAGAATATATTAACAATTTGTATGAGCATAACGATAAGGGATTCCATCAATAGGGGAAATCAATACCTTAGTCTTTCTCTATATTATTTTATTCAATATTCAATTCTTTCGTTTAAAGCATTCTTTAATTCTTGCAAAGTAGTTGTTCGAAAACACACAAATATATATTCAAAGTTTGGGAACTTGATTCGGAAGTACTCTTGGGTTGTGAAAGTTGTGATTGATAGGTTAATTCTCTGTGGGATCGATCTTGGACTTATTAAACCAAGTTATATTGACTACGACCGTTGCTTGGACGTGAATCAGCGCCTACTCGTGGTAGCTAGGCAAGCCACTGTATTCATACTATTCTGTTTTTAACACAATTTCATAAAATAATTTATCAACAAACTATAACTTTAATTAAATGAGTGCGGAAGACTTTATCGAAATATAAATAACCAGTTTTAAGGTAAAAAATCATACTGTTATCCTCTACTCAAGACGTGGAGTCACCAACTCACGAACTACTACTGAGTACTACACATAAAAGTCTGAAAGAAATATAACATAATCTGTTTGTCTCGGAACAAAGAGACTACAGCTAGTAACATAAATAAAGAGAGAGACGCCGAGCCTGCGAACGTCTGCAAGCTACCTCGGTCTCAAATATGATCAACTCCCACGCAAAAAGATTTACTGCTGCTGCTCTTGATCGTAACCTGGTCCTGTGCAAAAATGCACAGAAGTGTAGTATCAGCACAACCGACTCCATGTGCTGGTAAGTGCCTGGCCTATCCCGGCGAAGTAGTGACAAGCCTAGGACCAGACACCCACATAAACCTGTGCAGTTCAATATATATGTATACCACACAATAACGAGAAGTAAACAAGTAATAACACAATAAGGAATATCTCAAAAGAACTCAACAATTAAACAACAGTTAATAAGTTCATAAGGAAAAAAGAGTATAACGGAAAGACAAGTAATATCAAGTCAAGGAATAGCAAATTGTTGCACGGCATCACCCTTCGTGCTTTTACTCTCATCCTCACCAAATAAGCAAATAAAGTGTACGGCATCACCCTTCGTACTTTTACTCTCATCCTCACCAAATAAGCAAATAAAGTGTATGGCATCACCCTTCGTACTTTTACTCTCATCCTCACCAAATAAACAAATAAAGTGTATGGCATCACCCTTCGTACTTTTACTCTCATCCTCACCAAATAAGCAAATAAAGTGTACGGCATCACCCTTCGTACTTTTACTCTCATCCTCACATCCATGGTACGTCATGATCCTTCGTACATGGTTTAATAACAAGGCACGGCATGATCCTTCGTGCATAATCAATAAAACATGGCACGGCATTAACCTTCGTGCATAATCAATAACAAGGCACGGCATTATCCTTCGTGCATAAATAATAAATCAAGGCACGGCATCACCCTTCGTGCATTATCACTCTTCCTCACCCAAATAACAATCACAGTTAAGGGCAAATAATGAAACAATAAATCATAAACCATCCCAACAAGGGCAATCAACAATCATCTTCACAACAAGTCTCGACAAGGGAGAACAATAACACTTCTACAACCCGGCAAGGGTTCAACAATTTATATTCAAATATGTCTCACAATAAGCATTATCAATGACTCACGGCCATACTAGACGCCAGTGTATGGATGCTCATCACCACAGCCCATATACCGCACTCGATCACATAACACATAGCACGTAATCCTATTCCCTCAAGCTAGGATAGAACAAACACTTACCTCGAATGTTTATGAACAATTCAATCCGTGGCAATGCCCTTTCCTTTCAAATTTGGCTCCAATCCAATCGTATCTATACACAATTGATTTAATATCATCAATACTACTCAACAAACTAATTCATAAGGCCAATTACAACTTTTACAACATTCTGCCCGGAATAGTGAATTTCGACCCCGGTCCCACATGGTCGGAACTCGGGGTTCGGACCAAAATCCGGTTACCCATCCCCCCACGAGTTCAAGTATATGATTTGTTTCAAAATTGGACCTCAATTCGAGGTCCAATTTCCCAATTTATGAAAAACCCTATATTTTATCAAAACAAGAAATTCTACCATAAAAACCTTTGATTTCTATTGAAAAACATGTTTAATGATGTTGGGAATTGAAAGAATTAAGTAAAAAGTGACTTACAATTGTTTTGATGAAGAAGGAATCCGTGAAGAATCGCAAATGGGTGTTTTTGTTTTGTAAAAAGTGAAGAAATGAACTGAAAATCGCGTTTTACAGGTCTCTGTGTTCGCATTTGCGAACATGGGTTCGCAATTGCAAACCCCGACCAATTTCTGGAGTTTGAAAAATAAGCTAAGGCTGGGAAGTTCGCATTTGCGAACATTTGTTCGCATTTGCGAACATTTGTTCGCATTTGCGAAGGCTAGGCAGTTACTGGGGGTTTCGCATTTGCGAAATATGGTTCGCATTTGCGAACCAGCAGGCTTCTGGGCTTTGTCGCAATTGCGACACATTCTTCGCAATTGCGAAAACAGGTAATTACTGAAGGCCTCGCATTTGCGAGGTTAAGTTCGCAATTGCGAACTATGGTCCAGGTGTTCGCATTTGCGAACTTGGCTGGTTCTGGCAGGCATCACATTTGCGATAATGGGTTCGCATTTGCGAACCCAGCCTTGAACTGCCTTCTTCGCATTTGCGAGAAATTCTTCGCAAATGCGAAGCCAACAGCTGGGTGAAAAACCAGCAGTGCATAAATTCAGAAATTGATCCAACGGCCTATCAAATCTTTACCCGAGCTCCCCGGGCTCCAAACCAAACATGTACACAACATCAAAAACACATTATGAACTTGATCGTGCGATCACATCGCCAAATCTCACATCGTTTTCATCAAATCAAGCCTCAAGTTCATGATTTTCATACTTTTGGTTTTCAAAACTTTCAAACTTGGAACCTAAGGTCCAAAACATCTCAAACGACATCCGAATGTCACCAAACTTTACAGAAATCACACATATAATATTTAAGACTTGTACCGGGCGTCGGAACCAAAATACGAGCCCGATACCAAGGTCAATTAATTCATTTCCTTTAACAATTACATCACAAACAATTTCATAGTAAAATTCATAACTTGGGCTCTAAGCCTCAGAATTCGACTCCAGACGCATGTCCAAGTCCCATATTTTTCTACGGATCTCTCGGGACCATCCAATCTCGGGTCCGGATCCGTTTACCAAAAATGTTGGTCGAAGTCAACCATATCAATATTAATATCATTTTATTCCAAATTTCTCATAGAATTCATATTTTCTATCACAAAATCTTTCCGGCTACATGCTCGGATTGTGCACGTAAATCGAGGCAACATAGAATGAGGTTTTCGAGGCCTCAGAAGCTCGAAATAATTAATAAAATAAGTGATGACCCTTTGGGTCGTCACAGAGGCCTTTGGCTATGGATGTTAAGGCCTTGGCTAATAGATTTGTGAGATTGGATATTTCTGAGCCAAGTGGAGTTCTTTCTTGTATTTTTGCACAATTGTCCTTGTATGATCCCCGTTAAGGATCGCTAGTATGATGATCCATATTTGACGGTGCTTAATGATGCAATGACGCAGGGTAGTGTTAAAAGGTGGCTATTGGAGATGATGGCATTATGTAACTTCAGGGTCAGATTTGTGTTCCTCATGTTAATGATTTGAGGGAGATGATTATGGAGGAGGCTCACAATTCAAGGTACCTTTTTCCTCTAGGTACTACAAATATGTATTGTAATTTGAAGAAGCATTATTAGTAGCGAAGGATGAAGAAGGATATTGTTAGGCATGCTTTACGAGTTTAAAGTTGCCAACAAGTGAAGTATGAACATTACAAACCAAATGGTTTAACTCAGAGGCTAATTACACTGGAGTGAAAGTGGAAGCTCATTATTTTAGACTTCGTAGAAGCTTGACTCTAATTAGACCATTGTTCATATATTTACTAATTCTGCGCATTTCATTCTAGTGATTAGTTCTTACTCTTTAAAGAAATTGGACTAGATCTACATTGGAGAAATTGTTTGTTTGCTTGGTGTGCATGATTCTATCATTTCAGACCGAGGTACTCAGTTTAGTTTTCACTTTTAGACAACCGTTCAACATGAGTTAGGTACACAGGTAGTGCTTAGTACAACTTTATTCCCACAAACAGATGATCTATCTAAATGAACTTTTCATATGATTGAGAATATGTGGAGATCTTGTATTATTGATTTTAGAGGCCATTAGGATCCCTTTTTTCCATTGATTGAATTTTCATAGAGCAATAACTACTAGTCCAACATTCAGATAGCTTTGTATGAGGCATTGTTCGGTAAAAGTTGTTCGTTCCCCTATTGGTTGATTTCAGCATGATGAGGATATGTTGTTCGGTACTGATTTAGTTCATGATTCTTTGAAAATAGTGAAGTTAGTTCAGGACTCACTTGGTACAACTTAGTCTAGACAGAAGAGTTGTACAGAGAAAAAGGTTCGTGATGTGGCATTTATGTAGGGTTAGAAGGTATTTGTGAAGATTTCACCCATGAAAGCGAAAGCCAACACTCCCACCTGATCTACTCCTTTGTGAACGCAACCAGTGTTATGCACAACACTACGTGAACACAGAAAAACCCCAGCAAACACAAAGCAAAATGATCCCAACTCCCAAATTGCTCCATACGATCACGATGAACCTTCCGAGATCACGACAGTCATTAAAGACACCTGAAACCAACAATTAACCGAATTTTTTCGAAATTACCCCGAATCATACCCGAGTCCCGGGGAAACAACAAGTCCATATACCTAACTAAAATTTATTCAAGGGCTAGAAACATCACAACAACAACAATAACTACCCAGTATAGTCCCACAGGGTGGGGTCTGGGAGGGTAATATGTACGCAGGCCTTACCCCTACCCGATAGGGCAGAGAGGCTATTTCCAATCGACCTTCGGCGAAAGATCGGGAAAAGTAAAAAAAAATAAAACAAAAAGAAAGAGCATTAGTGACTCCAGAATAAACCACAAAAAATTTACATAAAAAGGGCAAAGTAAACAAAGCAACATTGACTCCAGAATAAACCACAAAAAAACTAACATATAAAAGGGCAAAGTAAACAAAGCAACGGCATGAACAAAAGGCATTAGTAATTCTAGGAGTACTCACAGAGATATTAACCTATCGGGAACCCTCCCCTCCCTCGACCTATCCCTATCCCGCGAAAAAATAGGAGCCCCTAACCTACAACCTTGATACTAGACCTCCAGACTTTCCTATCAAAAACCATCTCCTCGGAACATCGCATAATAGTCATGTCCCACCTAATCACCTCCTCCCAATACCTCTTGGGCCTCCCTCTGGCACGACTCACGCCAACTATCAACAACCGCTCGCAACACCTCACCGGTGCATCGGGGCTTCTCCTTCACACATGACCGAACCACATGAGTCTCGCTTTTCATAGTTTCTCATCCATTGGGGCTACCCCTACCATTTCCCGAATAATTTCATTCCTGACCTTATCCAACCTGGTGTGCCCACACATCCACCTGAGCATCCTCATCTCCGCTACCTTCATTCTCTAGATATGGGAGTTCTTCAATGGCCAGCACTCCACCCCGTAGAGCATCGCTGGTCTAACCACAGCTCTATAAAACATCCCCTAGAGAAACTATGGCACTTTCTTGTCACACAAGACTCCTAACGCAAGCCTCCATTTCGACCACCCAGCCCTTATTCGGTGAGTGACATCCCCATCGATCTCTCCGTCCCCCTGGATCACCGACCCAAGATATCTAAAACTGTCATTCTTGGCGATGACCCGAGAACCAAGCTTCATGTCCCTACCAACTCCTTCGCTCGGCTCGGGGCTAAACTTGCACTCCAAGTATTCAGTCTTACACCTGCTTAGTCTGAAACCCTTTGAATCGAGTGTCTGTCTCCAAACTTCCAACCTCTCATTAACACCGAACCTCAACTCGTCTATTAGGACAATATCATCAACGAATAGCATACACCATGGCACGTCTCCTTGGATATGCCGAGTTAGATCATCCATCACCAAAGCAAATAGGAGGGGGCTGAGCGCCGATCCTTGGTAAAGCCTCATTTCCACCGGGAAGTGGTCTGTGTCGCCACCCACCGTCCTAACCCTTGCCTTAGCGACATCGTACATATCCTTGAGCATCCTAATGTAGGCCTCCGGCACGCTCTTCGCCTCCAGGCACCTCCATAACACCTCTCTTGGAACCTTGTCGTACGCCTTCTCCAAGTCGATAAACACCATGTGCAAGTCTTTCTTCTTGTCCCTAAACTTTTCCACCAATCTCCTGACAAGGTGGATAGCTTCTGTGGTGGAGCGGCCCGACATGAAACTAAACTGGTTCACCGAGATTGACATCATCGCCCTCACCGTCACCTCAACCACCCGCTCCCATACTTTCATGGTGTGGCTTAGTAATTTGATGCCTCAATAGTTGTGGCAACACTGGATATCACCTTTGTTCTTATACACAAGCACAATTGTGCTCCACCTCCACTCCTCTGGCATCTTCTTGGACCTGAAGATGGCATTGAACAACCTGGACAGCCACTCCACTCCTGCCCTACCCATGTATTTCCAAAACTCCACCGGAATTTTATCTGGTCCGATCGCTAGAAACATCACAAATATTATTAAAATCAAAAATCGAATATGAAAATCCTTGTCTTAACTCTGATACATTCAACTTCTCCGAATGTGTCCAAATCATTACTTAAACATTCTAGATAAAAAAACAAAATTTGCACATATTTTAATCAACTGGATAAACTATAAGTAAAATAAAAGGGTGATATATAGAAGAGTGAGAAAATGAATAGGAAGCATAAAAAGATAAGCAAAACCTGAAAGAGATAATTACAGAGGTGCTAATCAAGATCTTTCTAGTCGATTGATCTCGTCGCTCAGCACAAGTACGTATTGTTTCAGTAGGCCTGCCATCTTAAATCATTTCAAAAAGAGAAATTTTCATAACACACTATCTTTAAGTGGTAATTAGCTAGCTATCTATAACATTTGCTATATTACGGATGGTAGATATATTTTTTGTTGTTATAAGATGAATTAGGTGTATTTAAGCTACTGTATTTATGAATACAGTAGCAAAAGTATGCGTAAGTCAGGGAAGTCTAACCAATTAGTTATTGTATCCGAGTGTCTTCGACTATATTCATGGGGTGAAACATGGAATTATAACTGGACAAATTATTGTATTCGACCATATTCACGATGTAAAACATGAGTTACATTGTTTTTAAACGGAAAGTGAATCAATTAACATAATAGAATCCCAATACAACTCAACAAACTCAATTATAACATATATATTTTGTATTTCTAGTTATAAAAAAGATTCGCAACCGAAAGATACCAATAAACATAGCAATCTTTAAAGAAATTATATAATACATCTGAATACATAAATTATATTAATTTAAAAATTGTATGAATATATTCATGGCATATATCGAGACAGTATATACAATGAAATATATAGAATACCGCATGATGCATTGAAATACAATTAAAAAGATAATGAAAACAATAAAATACATGAAATACATCGAGATACATTTAATTACAATAAAATAAAAGAGAATGAATACAATAAAATACATAAAAATAAAATATTATACAATGAAAATACATTAAAATATAGCATGATTGTTGCGACCAAAATACCCACGCAAGTGTACGTGATCGACAAGTAATATAGTAGTAAGTAGAGTATCGTTTTCACGAGGAATTGTGATTAACTTATTGACTGATTTAGACTAAATTAATTATCAATTCAAGCTAGACTATCACAAGATATATATAAAACTTCTTAATAATAGAACAAGAATTCAAGGCAAAATTACTACACCAATTACAATTTATGTTTATAACAATTTGGATAAATATATTCCAGGGTCATGGACTTGCTAGTAATCATGCTATTTTTCTACTTAGAATCGATTTATTAAATTATCCGGGTTATTGGTTATAAGGTTAATAATATTCATAAGAATCTTTCGAGTTATTATGAATCTATCCAAGTTACATCAATACATATATGTCTATGGTATTAATATTAACAAGAATGCATTTCCAACTCTTATTCTTCAACCAAACAAGGCAATTAAGTATATGTCTATCTTAATTGCAAATCCTTCACCCGATGCCCGAGATTCAAATCTTGTTCTATTTGATTTTATATGCAACCAAGAATTTCCTTTGTCAAGTTTAATTCAAAGTTCGTAGATAATATTTCTCTGTTAGCTACGCAGTAAAATAATTAAGATCAAAATCAAATAAACAACCCAAATCAATAACTTCAATAAAATCAATCTAAGCTTCAAATAACAAGATCAACTAACATCCATGACCCTAGAATACTGGAGAGTTTAGCTACTCATGTTCATACTAAAATCAATAATATTGATGTCTAAGATACTACAAAGAAAAATACAAGATGAAGGTTTAGATGAACTCTTTAATTTGTTGCACTTCAAAACTTGATCTTCAACTCCTTCCTTGGCTTCGAGAACACTCTCAATGAGTTTTTCTCTCAAAATCTTCTCTCTAAAATGAATAGTACAATTCCACTCTAATCCAATAATGCTAAAAATCTGATCTTCTCCATGATATAAGATTACATTAATTAACTTTGAGTGAAATTGTGTGTCTCCTCATTTTCAACCTTAGAAAACTTATTTTAACCGGACTACTCTATGCGAAGTGCGTGCGCGAAGTGGTGCGTGAAGTGGGCACTTCGCGCATTTGTAGCTCAATTAATCCTTCCTCTGCGTGAAATGGTGCGCGAAGTGACCACTTCGCGCACCTGGGAGAATTTCTCATTCAAGCTTGTTTCTTGATCGTAAAGACTCAAGTCCGAAGGATTGTTTTTGCTCCAAAATTGTGCCATAACATTTCCAATTGTAGATATAAGCTCCTTTTTCTGCACATTGTACAAATCACAAATTAATAGCTTATATCTTATCAAATTCATAAATTATGTTATTGGATCATAATTAAATGGACGCATAACTAATGGCTAAACTACTTAGTTTTCGCCTATTATCAACACCCCACACTTAATTCATTGCTAGTCCTCGAGCAATCACACTATACTTATAAAAGAGTCATCAACTCAACCATTTTACCTTAATGCTTTACACTTAGAACAAGAATCATATCTCACACCTAGTAATATAAAATTCTAGTTTCTGGACTAACTTTCAAGTGCTACACAATATTCACACTTATTTGAAGTACTCTATACAAAGATCAAGACTTGTTTATCTGTCACGAATCATATGCCCTCACAATTTTATTAACATTACATATATCAATATGTACAAGAGAGTTCCCTAATTATTTAAAACAAGAAAGTTTCACTCACACTCACAAAAGAAGTCACATGCATGCAAATGGTACCATAAGCTTGCCCTTAATATAAATCTCTACTAATGCAGGCTTGTTCGATCAAAAATCAATTAGGACTTTTTCTTCTGGTTGTAATGTAGGTTAAGGGGCTGGTAGGATTTACTTTGGGATTAGTGACTAGCACTCCTAAGCACTTTAACACATTACTCAATCATTTTTAGCGCAAATTCTTCAATCTTAATAACAATTGCATAAATCAATTCACTCCTAGCAGTGTTCCATCTTTCTTTTATGCACTACTTTAATTCACACTCCACTGGCAGTAACAAAACAATATACATATATTTATACAGAATTTTTTTTATATACAAATTTCAGTGCACCTGTCTCACTTTCATTGGTTCCGTTCACAAACCACCCCACACTTAGTTCCTTTGTACTTCTTTTAGCGCTCATTTTACAATTAAAGTGCTTTAAGAGGTTAAAGGATTCAAAATATCAATTAAGAACAAAAATGGTATTGGCTTGTAATGTGGGTGCCAAATAAAGGTTTCAAGGCTAGAAATGGTTAACTAGGGATAAATTTTATTTGATTTGAGCAATTGAGTTCAAAAAGATCAAGGAAAGCCTAACATCATTTTTTTAAAACCGAGTGTCACCTGAAATTTCGCTTCAATTCACATACTAGGCAAGTTCTAGACACACGTACGCTACATGGACTAATCAAAAATCTCTCCACACATGGCATAAGATTCATTAAGATCAACTCATCAAGACACTCCGTTATGAGTATTCATTTCAGTAGTAAATATGTAATAAAATCACTTTCAGTAAAATTCCAGTAAAACTAGGCATTATACTCTAGGATCTGGTATGTTCAAGTGTATTAACATTATGGATTACCATAAGATAAAATTTTATCTAATAGAAAAAAAAAATCTATCTAAACAAAAATCTATCTATACCCGGTTCAAATTGAAACCCTTGGAAAAGAACCGTGGCCTAAAGAAAAACCAAGGGGAAATTGTCATACTAATCACAAAATTAAGAAAAGAGGACAGAACTCCTATATATATATATATATATATATATATATATATATATATATATATATATATATATATATATATATATATATATATATATATATATATATATATATATATATATATATATATATATATATATATATATATATATATATATATATATATATATATATATATATATATATATATATATATATATATATATATATATATATATATATATATATATATATATATATTTATGTTTAGAATCGGATAAAACACAAAATAAACTAAATACATAACACACCCCGTCTCAGGTGCGCGAAGTGGTCACTTCGCGCATGACTTCGCGCAGAATTTTGAACATTCTGTTTAAGGTTCGCGAAGTGATCACTTCGCGCAGGACTTCGCGCAACTGGGGAAATTTAATTTTTTTATTTTTTTTTTCGAATTTTGACCTCATTTTTCATCAAGAAAATCCAGTAGAGATCTAATTCGAAATTAAGAACACTTACTATCTACAAACACTATAATTAATCAAAACAAAAATAAATGCCACCCCACACTTAAAAACTTGCATTGTCCCTAATGCAAAAGATCAAAATAAATCAGAAAAGAGACTCCCTGAGGCCATTGGCCTAAGCATCTTCTTCTTCAAAGGTGCACAAATATTCCTCGTAATCCGAGGGAATAGATTCACATCCTCATCCTCCTCGGCTAGTAGATGCAACCTCAGATAGGCCAACATTTGATCTTTTACTTGGGCGGCTAGACATTATATCTGCACAACATGATATATTAGAAAAACAAAATCACTTTAAGAGCAGGTGGAGTAAATACCCCACACTTATGTTAATATCATGTTGACAATTAGTATGTATAACAGGGATTCAGACTACCCATTTCTTCAATTAGAATGATATAATGTTTATCGGTCTACCCAACATTAGAGATAATTGCTACAATTGTACATAAAATAAAAATTCACAAACTAAGCTGAAAATATAAACAATAAACATAAAAAGAAATTAGTCTATTTTAAAAAATTCAAAATTATTATACAAAATAGACATATATACAAATCCTACATACACAATATACAATGTGAACCACTTTTTTGCTTCCACCTTGAACTTATGAATTGTACCCCTAGCAAAGCATCAAGTATGTCGCCATGCTCCTTTGGTGGGGCTACAAAGATAACCAGGCCAAGTAATAAATTTTTCACTCGGCACTTCTTGGCCTTTGGATGAGAAATGTAATTTTTTCTTTTTGGCACAACAAATTCAAGAATATAGGCACTTTCATCCTCACTCTTTGACTTTCCCATAGGCTCAGATGACTCGATTACTATCTTACTATCTAAACACAATGTGGAAAAATGATTGGAATGAAGTCTAAGGCTCCCAAACTCATGAATTTTACTACTATTTTCATCCTCATGTATACACACACTTAATTCTCCTAAAGTAATGTTATCTACTTCCTCACATGACTCTAGAGCACTCTTCTTAACATTGACATCCTCAAGAAAAATATGATCTAATGATTGGTATTCTCGTTTTAGCTCCTCTATTTGGTCTAGAAGATTTTTTCAACTTCATACAACTCATCATTAATTTATTGGGCGTTACACGCATCAACCTTTGCACTCAAATCTAAATCCAAGTTATGCACAATCAAGCTAAAATTATCACTTTTTTGTGCAAGCTCATCTCTCTCCTTAGACCAATTTTTCATCACCGTTGTTACTAAACAACGTCGTTCCGCAGAATCCACTAATCGAGAATATCCATCCCAATACCAACCTTTACTCCCATATTCAAATTCACATGTCCAAGAGGTGAGGTCATGACTAGCCCAAAAATATGGGCCATAAAAATCATTGATCAACCAAGCGTCTTCATCATTAACCTTACCTCTATATATTTCATCCCCATATGTCATCCTAAGAGGACTAGAAACATACTAAGAGAAAAATCAAATGGATATAAAAATAACATATTTACAAAAAGAAAAGAAAATAAACTTGTAAAGATAATAATAAAAGTCTAATCTAGATGAATAGTTAATTTCTAATTCTCCGGCAACGGCGCCAAAAACTTGTTGCAACCAAAATACCCACGCAAGTGTACGTGATCGACAAGAAATATAGTAGTAAGTAGAGTATCGTTCCCACGAGGAATTGTGATTAACTTATTGACTGATTTAGACTAAATTAATTATCAATTCAAGCTAGACTATCACAAGATATATATAAAACTTCTTAATAATAGAACAAGAATTCAAGGCAAAATTACTACACCAATTACAATTTATGTTTATAACAATTTGGATAAATATATTCCAGGGTCATGGACTTGCTAGTAATCATGCTATTTTTCTACTTAGAATCGATTTATTAAATTATCCGGGTTATTAGTTATAAGGTTAATAATATTCATAAGAATCTTTCGAATTCTTATGAATCTATCCAAGTTACATCAATACATATATGTCTATGGTATTAATATTAACAAGAATGCATTTCCAACTCTTATTCTTCAACCAAACAAGGCAATTAAGTATATGTCTATCTTAATTGCAAATCCTTCACCCGATGCCCGAGATTCAAATCTTGTTCTATTTGATTTTATATGCAACCAAGAATTTCCTTTGTCAAGTTTAATTCAAAGTTCGTAGATAATATTTCTCTGTTAGATACGCAATAAAATAATTAAGATCAAAATCAAATAAACAACCCAAATCAATAACTTCAATAAAATCAATCTAAGCTTCAAATAACAAGATCAACTAACATCCATGACCCTAGAATACTAGAGAGTTTAGCTACTCATGTTCATACTAAAATCAATAATATTGATGTCTAAGATACTACAAAGAAAAATACAAGATGAAGGTTTAGATGAACTCTTTAATTTGTTGCACTTCAAAACTTGATCTTCAACTCCTTCCTTGGCTTCGAGAACACTCTCAATGAGTTTTTCTCTCAAAATCTTCTCTCTAAAATGAATAGTACAATTCCACTCTAATCCAATAATGCTAAAAATCTGATCTTCTCCATGATATAAGATTACATTAATTAACTTTGAGTGGAATTGTGTGTCTCCTCATTTTCAACCTTAGAAAACTTATTTTAACCGGACTACTCTGTGCGAAGTGCGTGCGCAAAGTGGTGCGCAAAGTGGGCACTTCGCGCATCTGTAGTCCAATTAATCCTTCCTCTGCGCGAAATGGTGCGCGAAGTGACCACTTCGCGCACCTGGCAGAATTTCTCATTTAAGCTTGTTTCTTGATCGTAAAGACTCAAGTCCGAAGGATTGTTTTTGCTCCAAAATTATGCCATAACATTTCCAATTGTATATATAAGCTCCTTTTTCTGCACATTGTACATATCACAAATTAATAGCTTATATCTTATCAAATTCATAAATTATGTTATTGGATCATAATTAAATGGACGCATAAATAATGGCTAAACTACTTAGTTTTCGCCTATTATCAATGATACATTGATAGAGTAAACGACAAAAAATTGTTGTGTTATTAGTTAAGAAGAAAAGATGGCTGATTGGGAAAATCCATTTACAGTTAAAAACTCCACCTACCAATCTCCAAAAATAAATGACAAAATGCTGTCATTTTCACCTTCTCCAATCACTGTTACAGTGGTGAACGGTTATGTGCAATTGTCAACTCGGTTGTTGAATAAACGCGTTGAACAAAGGTTCTATATGAAAAGCTGAATTTTTCAATTGTTTGGTGGAAGCAATAATCTTGAATAGCCTATCCAAACTAATTAGCCATTTATAGATACCCTTTGTTATATTAAATGTTATAAATACCTTTTATATTTTCATACAATGTATTTTATATATTTAAGTTGTTGTATTAATTAACACAAGTAGAAATATATGCGTAAAATCTAGAATTTCAACTAAGTTTGACATGTATTTTGCTTTATTCAAGCAACATTAAAATTAAATACAGTAATGTATATACGCTAAAAATGAAAGGAAATAAAATCACATGATATTCTCCTAATTTAACTCAATGAACTAAAACAATCCCTCATTAATCTGTATTTGAAAGATACATAATAAAGTTTATAGTTGAATAAAGAAAAATACATATGATTAATACAGTTGAATACAACAAAATACATCTTAATTAATTAACAGATCTGATTTTTCTTCATTAACTGGCACGCATCTGCTCTTTTCTTTTTTAGTTATTTATTCTTTTTTACTAAACTAGCATACATTTGTTATGTTAACAGATCAAATATTTGAAGTTCGAAGAACCTATTCTTGAAGAATGTGTCAACGAGTTGAAATGCAAGAGGTTTATATTTTGTTAGGGATGGTTTAAAGACATTGTACATATGATACAATTTTATGTTTAACTTTTAAGATTTAAAAAATAATGTGATATGATTTAGATTGGTTTCTGGTAAATATGATACTTTAGTTCTTTGTATTAACAAAGATATCAAGTATTTAGTTTATTTTCGAGTGTTGTTCGGTGTGTATGATAGCATATAAATTTTTGTTGTTATGTTTACTATAATTTTACATTAGATAAGGAAGATGTGGTCAATCAAACTCTTTAACTACTCCCTCCGTTTTAATTTATGTGAACCCATTTGACTGGGCACGGAGTTTAAGAAAAGAGAGATGACTTTTGATCTTGTGGTGTAAAATGAGGCACCTTTATTTTGTGTGGCTATAAATCATTGCATAAAGGTAAATTATTTCCAAATAAGAAAAGTGGTCATTCTTTTTGGCACGGACTAAAAAGGAAATAGGTTCACATAAATTGAAACGGAGGGAGTATAAGTTTCTCAAACAAATAAATGGGCATTAACGAAGGGCAATTTGGTTCTTAAAAGTAGTTATACATCTAACGAATGTAATGTTAGTCGCTAAAGCACTTGTACTGATTGAATTACTTGTTGTCATTAAAGACTTTTAACGACTAGATAACAAATTAGCGAAGGGAAAATTTTGTTGTTAAAAGGGATGTATAACGACCGGGAATTATGTCATCGCTAAAAGATCTTTAACGACCGGACTGTAATCCGGTCGTTAACTATTAAAGTCGGGGCTTTTAACGACCGGTGACGACAGGATTTTTTCTGGTCGTTAACAACTTATAACGACCGGATTTCGATTTTTAACGATCAAATTTCCTCTCGCTAAAGATATATTTTCTTGTAGTGATTCATCTGAATAAAACACTTGAATACAACTGAATATAGCTGAATAAACTCTTGAATGCAACTAAATACAACTAACTTCTGCTAAATAAAATAGTTGAATATAACTTAATATAACTGAATACAGTCGTATAAAACACTTGAATACAACTAACTATTATTGAATAAAATAGTTAAATACTACTAATTCAACTTGAATACAAGTGAATACAGCTGAAGAATACATTCGAATACAATTGAATACTAATAGGCGATTTGGGCGATATAAAGAGAGAAATATCCCTATGGCAAGCAAAAACGACCCTCCCCTACCCCTCTATCAGTCTTCTTCTCCAAGGCGTCAATAGCCATTTGACCTTGAGAACATTCAGCCATAAGAGAACAAACCAGCTCAAAGCGATTTGGTGATGGAAAGTTGTGTGCTTGTAAGTCGATAAGCGAGCAATATTTGGCTTCTTTTATTGCTGACTGTGTACTGAAAGAGGATAAAATCAATCAAGTTTTTCCTATTGGAGGACCTGAGAAGGCGTTGACGTCATTAGAGCAAGCAGAAATTTTATTTAAACTTGTGGGGAAAGAAGCAAAGTATCTTAAGGTTCCCATTGAAATAATGGACTTTGCGATTGGGTTGCTTGACTTCCTTGTAATAATATTTCCATCGTTGGAAGATGCAGCCGAGTTTGGGAAGATTGGCAGGGATTGGGAGGTATTATGCAACAGAGAGTGTGGTTGTATGCAAACAGAGAGATGTAGTATTGAGAATTGGAGATACACGGTAATTATGTAAGAAAATACGAAGGTATTTATATTATGTAATATTTTAAAATAGTATTTATTATTGATAAATAGGGTATTAAGATTTTCTATAGGGGTAAAAATTACTTTAATTAATTATTAGTCTTTAGAAAGACTGTAAACACTTATAATTAACAAATTTGTTGTCCATTTGAGATAATAGGTGAATTTGACTATAATATTGCCCTAAATAATCACACTTTGTTTGTTGAATTAATGTTGTTTATGATGAGAAAATGCTTTGATTAGTGTTTATTGGTGTGTTATAGGTATATATGAACCATTGGATGTTAAAAGGAGCAATTTTGGAGTCACATGTTGATGAGAAGGCCAAGTGAAGAGTTGAAGTGAACTGACCCTGAAGAACTGAAGAAGAATCAGAAGTACTGTTCATCCGCGGTTCACTCACGACCGCGGATGAACCGCGAGAAATCAAGCTCTTTGAACTTTTCGGAAGAATCAGAGGACTGCTCTGTTCGCGGTTCGCCCGCGGCCGCGGACGAACCGCGGAAGGAGCCGCAGAATGTTTTCCTAGTTGTGTACAAATTTAGTTTTTTAGTCCTAAAACCTCTATATAAACTCCTAGTTCGCCCAATAGAGGCAAGTTGTCTATTTTTCACTACTTTTGCAAGACAATTAATAAGAGAGAACTCTCTCAACTCATTCCTTTATTTTATATCAAGTATTTATTTATGAATTCAATTATTATTCTTGTTTCTTTGAACATGAATAGCTAAATCATTTTCTAAGGTTTTGATAGAACCTATTGGGTGATGAACTTCTCGTTTATGTGATTATAAATTGTTAGCTAGATTTCTATTAGTTCAACTTCATTCTTGTTGTAGTTAATTGGTAGACGTCCCAATTAGTTCTGCCTATTTAGTGTGCATAACTTGGAAAAGAGTGCATATTTAGGTATATTGTTGAACAACACCACACCTACGTTATTGGAGGAATCTATAACTTTAGGCGTAAAGACGGGGTTAGGAATAACGAAGTCTTGGGTGCAATCTTAAGTGAACTATTCAAATTAAAGCTAGCTAGGGTAGCTCGAGAGAGTGCACTAGTAAATTATTGTAATTGCTCGGGAGAGGGTTACGATACAAATAGCGTTCATGACTGATAGAATATATTAACAATTTGTATGAGCATAACGATAAGGGATTTCATCAATAGGGGAAATTAATACCTTAGTCTTTTTTCATATTATTTTACCGAACATTCTATTCTTTCTTTTAAGCCTTTTTAATTCTTGCAAAAGTAGTAGTTCGAACTTCACACAAACACTGAAGAGCTTGGCCAATTGAAGGTGGTCCTTTGTTTAAGTATAGTTTGAGGTCTGGGACAAGATAGGCAAATAAATCATCGGCCTGCCCGTCTCTGGAGGCTCGATCCCTGACCTCCTCTTGTTTGCTTGATTGACTTGTTCAAAATGTGCCAGTCACATGCCTAGTAATGTACCTATAATTCTATTTGTTTTAGACAAGTTGTTGAAGTTGTTTCGTGTCTTATTTATCATTTTGTTGGACCTCTTCAAGCATGTTAATCAATCAGTCTTTCTTTTTTGAGATAAACAATAATAGAAAAATATAGCTTAATCAATCAGTCTTTCTTTTTTGAGATAAACAATAATAGAAAAATATAGCTTAATCAATCAGTCTTTCTTTTTAGAGATAAACAAGAATAGAAAAATATAGCTTGCTTTAGGGTTAACCTTTAAATAATAAATGAAATGAGCCTAGTTAAAAAAATACATAAATTGTGGGGTCCCCAATAAATATTGTATAAATTTTTAAACTTTGGGATGGACCGTTTAGCGAATTTCACGGTCTTACCAAAAGATAATAAACGCGTAGCTGCTTTAGGCGCGTATTTTAACAATATTACCTTTCTAAATTTGGGTGGACATTTATGTGACCCAAATCTAATTCTCAACAAAGTCAAAATGTGTCAAAAACTATGGGTGCACTGGTGCGAAATGGTTCGAGATGCATTTTCACGACATTGCAATTCTTATTAAAAATAAAAATAAAAGCGATTTACAAATAAAAGGCAGATAGGTTAGACCGTGGTTTGAAATCAGATAAAATCAAATACAGCAGTTGAGCGACCGTGCTAGAATCACAAAATCCAAGAATGCCTAGCACTTTTTCCCGAGTTAATAGAATTCCTTACTCGAATTTCTGATTCGCGGACTATTAACAAAGTCATAATTTCCTCCGTTCTAGATTCAATCGGTGACTTGGGACACCGTTAATCTCCCGAGGAGCGACTCTTAATCTTTTAAATAATTCACGTTCTAATTGTTCTTTAATTGGAAAAATTCCATTACGCCCTCATGGGGTGTAAGGTAAAAAGGATGTGTGACAACTAAAGGAGGGGATATTTAGAGTGTAGATATTTGTTACACTTATAGTGCTTTGCCCCAGGTTGTAGAGTGATAAACCATAGCAGGACACTCGAACAATGGTTCTAGCCCTAGTTATTAAACCACCTGCCAACTAGCTAGAGGTGGAGGTTAGGCAAGTAGAGGTCATCTTAGTAATGGAGGCTAGGCTTGTTGTTATATATTCCATAGTAGACCTAAGGATATCGCCTTTGGTTTAGTCATCAAGAGAATTATTTTAGTCTATCATATATATGCTTTTGTATTGTTCGATTCGGGTTCTACTTATTCTTATGTATCATCCTACTTTGCATCATATTTGGATGCCTCTTAATTATATTGATATTCCTATATATGTGTCTACTTTTGTTGGAGATTCTATCATCGTGGATCATGTTTATTGGTCTTATGTGGTTACTATTAATGTTTATGAACTATGGTTAATTTCTTAATATTGGATACGGTAGACTTTTTGATGATTCTTGGCATAGATTGGATGTCTTCATATCATGTTATCTTGGACTGTCATTCTAAGACTATAAATTTGCCTATGCCAAGATCACATAGACTCACGAGGAGTTAACTTAGTGTGACGACCCAAAGGGTCATCACTTATTTTATTAATCTTTTTGAGCTTCTGAGGTCTTGAAAACCTCATTTATAGTTGCCTCGATTTGCGTGCATAGTTCGGGCGCGTAGCTGAAAAATTTTTATGTTGAAATATATAAAATATGTGAAATATTTGAAGAATTTTGATATTAATATTGATATGGTTGACTTTGGTCAACATTTTTGGTATACGGACCCAGACCCATAATTTGACGGTCTTAGAAAATCCGTAAAAAAATATGGAACTTGGACGTATGCCGGGAATTGAAATCCGAGGTCTAAACCCCGATAAAAGATTTTTTCTATTAAATTGTTTTTTGAAAAAATTTAAGGGAAATGAAACTGAAATTTGATTAAAAAGTGGTGATATCGGGCTCGTATTTTGGTTCCGACGCCCGGTACAGGTCATATATATTGGTTAAGCGCTTCCTGTAATATTTGGTTGAAAACGGACGTCGTTTGACGTGTTTCGGCTTTAAATTGGAAATTTTGGGAGTTATTAAATTTTGAATAAAATCTTGAGTTTTAAGGCTCAAATCATTGATTTTGATGTTATTTTGGCGATTTGATCGCGCGAGCAAGTTCGTATAATGTTTTTAAGTCAGTGTGCATATTTGGTTTGGAGCCTCGAGGGCTCGGGTGAACTTTGGATAGGCCACGAGATCAATTTTTAATGTTAGAAAATTGCTGTCAGCACCTGATCTGCAGAGTTCGCAAATGCGAACAAATGTTAGCAAATGTGAACAAAAGTTCGCAATTGCGAACCCCTGCACACAGAGACCTGTAAATCACGATTTCCAGCTTCATTTTTCATATTTCACAACCCAAAACATCCATTGGCGATTTTTCACGAACTCTCTCTTCTCCAAATCATTGGTAAGTCAACTTTTACTCAATTTCTTCAAACTTTAACATCATCTATCATGTTTTCATCTTCAATTTAAGGTTTTTCGTAGGTAAAGATGGGGGATTTTGGTAGAACTTAGGTTTTCATAAAAATTGGGATTTTGACCTCAATTTTAGGTCCGATTTGAGAACAAATTATATATTTTAACTCATGGATGATTGGGTGAATTTATTTTTGTTCGAAACTCGGATTTCGATTACGTGGGCCTGAGGTCGATTTTTACTATTCCGGGCAGAATGTTGAAAAAATTTATATTTGGCCATATGAACTAGTTTGTTGAGTAGTATTGATGATATAAAATCAATTGTGTATAGATACGATTGAATTGGAGCCAAATTCGAAAGGAAAAGGCATTGCTACGGATTGACTTGTTCGTAAACTTTCGAGGTAAGTGTTTGTTCTATCCTAGCTTGAGGGAATAGGGATTGAGTTTATGTGTAAATTGTGATATGTGGAGTCCGGTGTATAGGCATGGTGACGAGTATCTATACGTTGGGAGTCGAGCATGACCGTGGGTCTTAAAAATGGATTAAATTCTTATTAATCCTAAGTGATTATGTGAAGGGAAATTATTATTGGTTTTATACCGGTAAAATACATATATATTATTGATTGAAGAGTTATTGGTGTTACACCGGTAACAAAGGTAAATCGTTGATTCATTATCATTTATTGGTTTTATACCGGTAAAGTACATATAAATTGTTGATTAAGAGTTATTGGTATTACACCGGTAACGGGGATGTATCGTTGATTTATTGTCATCATTGGTTCAAAACCGGTAATTATAAATATTGCTGAAGTACAGATTATTGGTTTAAAACCGGTAATACTTTTATACATTTATTGTGAATCAGAGATTATTGGCTTAATGCCGGTAATACATATATTAATGAATTGGGATCGTGTGGCGCGCCGACCACTTATATAATATCGGGATCGTGTGGCGCGCCGACCACTTATATATATTAATGAATCGGGATCGTGTGGCGCGCCGACCACTTATATGATAAGAAATGGGATCGTGTAGTACGCCGACCACAAAGTGATTTGAATCTTGGCATTGGCCATAGTTGCCGGTAGCCTATTGATACAATTGGGAGCGGGTGGTACGCCTACCACAAGATATAACTTATTGATACAATTGGGAGCGGGTGGTACGCCTACCACAAGATATAACTTATTGTTACAGTTGGGAGCGGGTGGTACGTCTACCACGAGATACAAAATGAAGAAGGAATTTAGACATGAAAGTAAGATTTGTTCCGTTGACCAGATTACTCTGGATACTGTGAGTTAATGACTGTTATTTCAGAGCAGATTCTTTCTTTACAAAAGTTTGATAACATTTTCTGTTGTTATATATGTATATATATATTTCAACTGTACATGTTTATGTGGGTGATTGGCCTTAGTCTCTTCACTACTTCGCCGGGATAGGCCATGCACTTACCAGCACATGGGGTCGGTTGTGCTGATACTACACTCTGCGCTCTTTTTGTGCAGATACAAGTTACGGACAGCAGCAGCAGCAGTAGCACGATTGTGGATATTCCGACTATTGAGATTACGAGGTAGCCTTGCAGGCGTCCGCAAGACCCGTTGTCTCCTCCATCTATGTATTTCATTATGTTATCTCATGTATTCGAGATAAACAACTTATATTTCTTTCAGACGATTATGGGTATTATTCTTAGAGGTTCGTGAGTATTGTGACACCAGTCTTGGGTAGTGTATTATGTTTGGGTTTTCCGTATCATATTTGATAAAATTAAATAAGTCTTCCGCTAAGTATAGATTATTTCGTTGTAATTATATGTTGTTAATCAATGTTTTTAGAGGAGATTAGTAACTACTGAAAAATCTAAGTGACAGTTGGCTTGCCTAGCTTCCACTAGTAGGCGCCATCATGACTCCCGATGGTGGTAAATCCGGGTCGTGACAAGTTGGTATCATAGCAGTAGGTTGCACAGGTCTCACAACTCACGAACAACCTTAGTAGAGTCTGAGGGGTCGATACGGAGACGTCTGTATTTATCCCTTAGAAGCTACAGAGTTAGGAAATTTTCACCTTCATTCTTTCCTATTTTGCGAGTTTATTCTTCAAATGTTAAGTTGAATTTCTACTCTTGTCTTCCCACGAATGGCGAAGGCATGTACCGCTTCTTCAGCCGAAAATGGCACAGGCTGGTGATAGATCAACGATGCCTTCAGAAGTTTTTACGGAGTTTCGGATAAGTTTCACCAAACTCTTCGCTATCTCCTTCAGTGATGCATTTTTAGAGAACCCAAGGTAATTTATTGACTGTTGCTAGGAGATATTGCAGAACGCAGGAATAGTTGAAGGCAAGAGGGTTGATTCTACTGTGTTTCGGGTAGCGAGTGAAGTAGTGGAAACATAATGTATTTACTAATCGCTTGTGGTTTTAATGGACCTTGACGTCTGGTTGATTTATTTGAAGTTATGAAGGATAATTATTGTGGACTATCAGATGTTGTGACATTGACTTATAGCAAAAAAGCGGGAAATCCACTATTAGTGAATGGACCGAATGGCCATGTGTTATGTCAGTTTTGGCTTGGAATGTATACATATGGTATGGAAACGTCCCCCTAATAAATTATGCATATTTGAGGCTTAGTAGTCTGCAGGGGGTAAGAATCAGCCCAAAGAATAATAAAGAGTATATGAGCAAATAGGGTAGTTCAACAGTGTCAAGCTAGCATAGCAAAAGAGGTAATTGGTTGTCAATGTTTGTGACAAGCCTATGAATAGGGCAGACCGGCTATGCGACATTACCTACTCAACCCTATTTGTAGAGTTGTTTTGGAGGAGTTACCTCCCTGACTCTTTGAAAGATGTGGTATGTATGATCTGAACGATCATGCCAGGTTATTATGACAGTGTCCGAATATGTCGTCATGTCCAATAAGTTAGCTGAGCCTCAAAGGAATTGTTATGAATGTGGCAGATTGGAGAAATATAATTTACGAAGGCACTCAAGCGACGTGCCCCGTTGCAGTCAATACTCAGCTCACATGACCAGCCAGAGTTAGGGGTCATGATGTTAGAGGCGGAGGTGAGACTCCTAGAGGTGGAGATCTAGTTGTTGACATAATTTCTATGGTGTGACTGAGGTCACTACACCAGATGATGTTATCACATGTACAATTCTGATTGTTATAAAAGGAATATTTTTTTTTTCTCAATTTGATTTGATCTTTGAAGAATTGAGGCAAGTCCTCTTAATATGCTCCGCTCATGAGTGAGCTTCGTAATGATCAAATCTACTTATGTGAATACTCACGCTGTGCTATTAAATTGAGATAATTATCTCTATTATTATGTATTGGTCACTAGGAATATTGATGAGGTCAAAAGTGACGTTATATTAATTATTACAATGAGAATTGATGTAATTGCTGGAATAACTATTTTCAGTGGTTAAATTGTATACCTTGTTGGTATGAGGGTTCTTTTATGCCGTGATACTCTTTGACGGACAATAGTTGAAAAGAAGAAAGAAAGGAAATGAAAAACATCAGTGACACAATGTGCAAATACTTGTGATTTAGAGTGGAGGATGAGATCCTCAAAAATTGTGTTTAGCGTGAAAATATTTGTTTTAAAAACCGAGCTGCAAGCTGCGGTGAATATTATATGAGGACAAGGTCCCGGTGGTGAAAAGTTTGTGTTTAAAATTTTCCCTTTCTGGAAATAAAAAAAATCTAGCACAATATCCTAAATTTGAGCCATGCCTGTTAGGATTATTTGACAATCCTTGCATAGTTTCTATTTATATTTAGCCATTTCTATTTTGTGACCGTTGAGTTCTAGACTTTGAGATGAGCACCAGGGAAGGATAAATATGACGCACTAATTCGGGAAAGTAATCATGAGGTTTCCATACCTCATTGTGAGTAAAGTGGGAGTTTTGGAATAAGATATTTGATAATAGGGTTAATTGACAATGTTATAATCTAAGAACAACTCTTATGGACAGACTTTAGAGTTATGGATATGTGCATACGTATGAGGTGTTCGTGCCTTATTTAGACTTGTTCGATGTAGTCTTCATTGTTTCCATATTGACCTACTCCTGCAATCAGGAGGAGCATGCGCAGTATCTCAGAGTGGCTTTGCAGACTTTAAAAGATAGCCAACTATATGCAAAATTTCCGAAGTGTGAATTTTGGCTAAGTTCAGTTGCATTCCTGTGTCATATTGTGACGGCAGCAGGTATTCAGGTTGTTCCGAAGAAGATTGAGGCAATCAAGAACTGGCCTAGACCGACATCAGCCATAGAGATTCGGAGTTTCTTGGGATTAGCGGATTATTATCGGCGATTCGTGGAGGGGTTTTCATCTATTGCAACCCCACTGACCAGATTGACACAAAAGGGTGTTCAATTTGAATGGTCCGATGAATGTGAGGCGAGCTTTCAAAAGCTCAAGACAGCCTTGACCACATCATCGGTATTGGTTTTACCCACAGGTACGGGGCCTTATACTATTTATTGTGATGCTTCCCGTATTGGGCTTGGTGCAGTGTTGATGCAGGATGGCAAGGTTATTGCCTATGTTTCGAGGTAGTTGAAGATTCATGAAAAGTACTATCCAGTGCATGATATAGAATTGGCGACGATTATTCACGCATTGAAGATCTGGAGGCATTATTTGTATGGTGTAGCATGTGAAGTATACACCGATCATAAGAGTCTTCAGTATTTGTTTAAACAGAAAGAGTTGAATTTGAGGTAGAGAAGGTGGATAGAATTGCTGAAAGATTATGATGTCACCATTTTATATCATCCGGGAAAAGCAAACGTGGTGGCCGACGCTTTGAGTAGGAAGTCGGCCAGTATGGGTAGCCTTGCTTATATTCCAGTCAATCAGAGACCACTTGCTTTGGATGTTCAGTCCTTGGCCAACCGATTTGTGAGGTTGGATATTTTGGAGCCTAGTCGAGTACTAGCTTGCACGATCGCTCACTCTTCATTATTGGAGCATATCCGTGATCAACAATATAATGATTCTTATTTATGTGACCTTAAAGATACGGTTCAACGAGGAGGTGCTAAACATGTCACCCTAGATGCTGATGGGATTCTGAGGATGCAAGGGCGCATTTGTGTGCCAAATTTTGATGGTCTTAGAGAATTGATTCTAGAAGAAGCTCACAGTTCGCTGTATTCTATTCATCCAGGCGCAACGAAAATGTATCAAGATTTGCGGCAACATTATTGGTGGCGCAGAATGAAAAAGGATATTGTGACATATGTGGCACGGTGTCTTAATTGTCAGCAGGTTAAGTATGAACATCAGAGACCTGGCGGTTTATTTCAGAGAATTGAACTTCCTGAATGGAAGTGGGAGCGAATCACGATGGACTTCATTTCTGGACTTTCGATGACTCGGAAGAAGTTTGATGCTGTTGGGTGATTGTTGATAGGCTGACCAAGTCAGCTCATTTTGTTCCTATTGCCACTACCTATTCATCTGAGAGGTTAGCTCAGATTTATATTAGGGAGATCGTTTGCCTTCATGGTGTTCCTATCTCTATTATTTCCGATCGAGGTGCACAGTTTACCTCACATTTTTGGAAGGCGGTTCAACGAGAGTTGGGCACGCAAGTTCAGCTAAGTACAACCTTTCATCCCCAGACGGATGGTTAGTCCGAGAGGACTATTCAGATACTGGAAGATATGCTTCAGCGTGTGTTATTGATTTTGGGGGTTCGTGGGATCAATTCCTACCCTTGGGAGAGTTTTCTTATAATAATAGTTATCAATCGAGCATTCAGATGGCTCCTTATGAAGCATTGTATGGTAGGCGGTGTCGTTCTCCGGTTGGATGGTTTGAACCGGGAGAAGCTCGGTTATTGGGCACAGATTTAGTTCAGGAGGCCTTAGATAAGGTCAAGATTATTCAAGATAGGCTTCGCACGGCTCAATCCAGGCAAAAGAGCTATGCAGATCGCAAGGTTAGAGATATAGCTTTCATGGTAGGGGAGCTAGTATTGCTCCGAGTATCGCCTATGAAGGGCGTGGTGAGATTTGGAAAGAAGGGCAAACTTAGCCCTAGGTTTATTGGCCCATTCGAGATTCTTGATCGTGTGGGAGAGGTGGCATATAAACTTCCCTTGCCACCTAGATTATCAGTTGTACATCCAGTGTTTCATGTGTCCATGCTCCAAAAATATCACGGCGATCCGTCGCACGTGTTAGATTTCAGCACTGTCCAATTGGACAAAGATCTGTCCTATGAGGAGGAGCCGGTAGTTATTCTACAACGGCAAGTTCGACAGTTGAGGTCGGAGAGTTTTCCTTCTGTGCGAGTTCAGTGGAGGGGTCAGCCTCCTGAGGCATCGATCTGGGAGTCCGAGTCCGACATGCGGAGCCGATATCCTCATCTGTTCCTTGACTCAGGTACTTCTTTCTTTTGTCCGTTCGAGGACGAACGGTTGTTTTAAAGGTGGAGAATGTGACGACCCAAAGGGTCATCACTTGTTTTATTAATCTTTTCGAGCTTCTGAGGTCTTGAAAACCTCATTTATAGTTGCTTCAATTTGCGTGCACAGTTCGGGCGTGTAGCTGGAAAGTTTTTATGTTGAAATATACGAAATATGTGAAATATTTGAAGAATTTTGATATGATTATTGATATGGTTGACTTTGGTCAACATTTTTGGTAAACGGACCCGGACACGGACCCGGACCCGTGATTTGACGGTCTTAGAAAATCCGTAGAAGAATATGGAACTTGGACGTATGCCCGGAATTGAAATCCGAGGTCTAAACCCCGGTAAAAGAATTTTTCTATTAAATTGTTTTCTGAAAATGTTTAAGGGAAATGAAACTGAAATTTGATTAAAAAGTGGTGATATCGGGCTCGTATTTTGGTTCCGACTTCCGGTACAGGTCATATATATTGGTTAAGCGCGTCCTGTAAAGTTTGGTTGAAAACGGACGTCGTTTGACGTGTTTCGTCTTTAAATTGGAAATTTTGGGAGTTATGAAATTTTGAATATAATCTTGACTTTTAAGGCTCAAATCATTGATTTTGATATTATTTTGGCGATTTGATCGCGCGAGCAAGTTCGTATAATGTTTTTAAGTCAGTGTGCATATTTGGTTTGGAGCCTCGAGGGCTCGGGTGAACTTTGGATAGGCCACGAGATCAATTTTTCATGTTAGAATGTTGTTGTCAGCACCTGATCTGTAGAGTTCGCAAATGCGAACAAATGCTAGCAAATGCGAAGTCGCAAATGCGAACAAAAGTTCGCAAATGCGAAGTCGCAAATGCGAACAAAAGTTCGCAAATGCGAACTTCCCAGATTTTGCCTGTGTTCGTAAATGCGAACAAATGTTAGCAAATGCGAAGTCGCAAATGCGAACAAAAGTTCGCAAGTGCGAACTTCCCATATTTTGCCTATGTTCGCAAATGCGAACTTCCCATCCTTAGCTTATTTTTCAAACTCCAGAATTTGGTCGGGGTTCGGAATTGCGAACCCCTGCTCGCAAATGCAAACACAGAGACCTGTAAATCTTTCCAGCTTCATTTTTCATATTTCACAACCCAAAACATCCATTGGCGATTTTTCACGAACTCCCTCTTCTCCAAATCATTGGTAAGTCAACTTTTACTCAATTTCTTCAAACTTTAACATCATCTATCATGTTTTCATCTTCAATTTAAGGTTTTTCATAGGTAAAGATGGGGGATTTTGGTAGAACTTAAGTTTTCATAAAAATTGGGATTTTGACCTCAATTTGAGGTCCGATTTGAGAACAAATTATATATTTGAACTCATGGATGATTGGGTGAATTTATTTTGGTTCGAAACTCGGGTTTCGATTACGTGGGCCCGAGGTCAATTTTCACTATTCCGGGTAGAATGTTGTAAAAAATTATATTTGGCCATATGAACTAGTTTGTTGAGTAGTATTGATGATATTAAATCAATTATGTATAGATACGATGAATTGGAGCCAAATTCGAAAGGAAAAGGCATTGCTACGGATTTAGTTGTTCGTAAACTTTCGAGGTAAGTGTTTGTTCTATCATAGCTTGAGGGAATAGAGATTGAGTTTATGTGTAAATTGTGATATGTGGAGTCCAGTGTATAGGCATGGTGACGAGTATCTATACGTTGGGAGTCGAGCATGACCGTGAGTCTAAAAAATGGATTAAATTCTTATTAATCCTAAGTGATTATGTGAAAGGAAATTATTATTAGTTTTATACCGGTAAAATACATATAGATTATTGATTGAAGAGTTATTGGTGTTACACCAGTAACAAAGGTAAATCGTTGATTCATTATCATTTATTGGTTTTATACCGGTAAAGTACATATAATTTGTTGATTAAGAGTTATTGGTATGACACCGGTAACGTGGATGTATCGTAGATTTATTGTCATCATTGGTTCAAAACCGGTAATTATAAATATTGCTGAAGTACAGATTATTGGTTTAAAACCGGTAATACTTTTATACATTTATTGTGAATCAGAGATTATTGGCTTAATGCCGGTAATACATATATTAATGAATTGGGATCGTGTGGCGCGCCGACCACTTATATATATTAATGAATCGGGAGCGTATGGCCCGCCGACCACTTATATATATTAATGAATCAGGATCGTGTGGCGCGCCGACCACTTATATGATAAGAAATGGGATCTTGTGGCACGCCGACCACAAAGTGATTTGAATCTTGGCATTGGCCATAGTTACCGATAGCCTATTGATATAATTGGGAGCGGGTGGTACGCCTACCACAAGATATAACTTATTGATACAATTGGGAGCGGGTGGTACGCCTATTACAAGATATAACTTATTGTTACAGTTGGGAGCGGGTGGTACGTCTACCACGAGATACGAAATGAAGAAGGAATTTAGACATAAAAGTAAGATTTGTTCCGTTGACCAGATTACTCTGGATACTGTGAGTTAATGACTGTTATTTCAGAGCAGATTCTTTCTTTACAAAAGTTCGATAACATTTTCTGTTGTTGTATATGTACATATATATTTCAACTGTACAGGTTTATATGGGTGACTGGCCTTAGTCTCGTCACTACTTCGCCGGGATAGGCCATGCACTTACCAGCACATGGGGTCGGTTGTGCTGATACTACACTATGCGCTCTTTTTGCGCAGATACAGGTTACGGACAGCAGCAGCAGCAGTAGCACGATTGTGGATATTCTGACTATTGAGACTACGAGGTAGCCTTGCAGGCGTCCGCAGGACCCGTTGTCTCTTCTATCTATGTATTTCATTCCGTTATCTCATGTATTCGAGATAAACAGCTTATATTTCTTTCAAACAACTGTGTGTATTATTCTTAGAGGTTCGTGAGTATTGTGACACCAGTCTTGGGTAGTGTATTATGTTTGGGTTTTCCGTATCATATTTGATAAAATTGAATAAGTGTTCCGCTAAGTATATATTATTTCGTTGTTATTATATGTTGTTAATCAATGTTTTAAGAAGAGATTAGTAACTACTGAAAAATCTAAGTGATAGTTGGCTTGCCTAGCTTCCACTAGTAGGCGCCATCATGACTCCCGATGGTGGGAAATTCGGGTCGTGACACTTAGTTATTCTTTCGATAAGGTAGTTCGTTTCAAAAAGGTCAGTGTATGGTTGAGAAGAGTCTAGTGTAGAGGTTCCTCTCGTAGAATTAGTACCAATTGTGACATAATTTCCGGAGGTGTTTCTTATAGATTTGTTTGTCATGCTACCAGATAAGGATATTGATTTATGTATTAGCTTGGATCCACACACTCAATTGAAATCTATTCTATCGTATCGCATCCTCTAGTAGAGTTTAATGAGTAGTTATAGGATTTCTTGTTAAGGGAAACATTAGACTTAGTATTTATTTTGCGGGCGACAGGTGTTGTTTGTGACGAAGAAAGATGGTTTCATGAGTATGTACATTGATTAAAGAAAATTGAACAAAGTTACTATCAAGAACAAGTATAGATTGCCTTTTGTTGGTGATTTGTTTGATCAACTTTAGGGTGCTAAGGTGTTCTCCAAGATTGACCAGAGATCGGGATATCACTAGCTGAAGATTAAAGCTTCAAATGTTCCTAAGATGACTTTTATGGCTCGTTATGATAATTATAAGGTCTTTCTCTTTTCGTTTAGTTTGAGCAATGCTCAAACGACATTCATGAATTTGATGAATAGGGTGTTCAAGCCTTATTTTGTCTCTTTTGTGATTATATTCATTAAATTCATCATGATTTACTCTTGTATTAGAGAATATCATAAGTATCATTTGAGGATTGTGCTTTAGACATTGAAGGAGAAGAAGTTGTATTCCACGTCTTCTAAGTGTGAGTTTTGGTTGAACTCAGTTGCGTTCTTGGGTGTCTAGTGAGGGTATCAAGGTTGATTCGACGATGATTAATGCAGTTTAGAGTAGTCCTAGACCTACTTCAGCTACAAAGATCCGTAGTTTATTGGGTTTGGTAGGCTATTATCGCCACTTTGTAGAGGGATTTCATCTATTGCGGTGCCATTGACTATGTTGACATAGAAAAGTGCTCCTTTTAGATGGTCCGGCGAGTGTGAGGAGAGCTATCATGTGATGGCCCAAAATGTCATCACTTGTTTTGGAAATAAATTCTATGTTCCGACAGTTTGAAACCTCTTTTTTGTCTCACCTCGATTTGTGTGCATAGTCCGAGCGTGTATTCGGAAAGTCATTATGTGAAAATCTATGAAAATGTTAATTTTTTTAAAAAAATGAATATGAGTCACTTCGGCAACATTTTAGGTAAACGCACCCGGACCCATGATTCGACGGTCCTACAGAGTCCGTAGAAAAATATATGACTTCAGCGTATGCCAGGATTTGAATTTCGATGCCCCAAGCCCGAAAATGAATTTTTAAAGCAAATTATTTTCTTGAATACATTAGGGTTTTTGGAAATGAAAGGTGTTTGAATTTTATCGTATCAGGCCCATATTTTGGTTATGTAGCCCGGTAGAAGCTTGAAATAATAATTAGGTTTAATCTATAAAATTTTGTGAAGATTGGAATTGGTTTGGTATAAAATGGACTTAAAGTTGAGAAATTGGAAATTTTGGTGTTCTTGAAAGATTTCGTGAATTTGGGGTTTAATTCATAGTGGTTGATATTTTTTTGATGATTTGATTGCACGAGAAAGTGTATATGATATTTTTACGTTTATGTACATGTTTGGTTTGGAGCCCCCAGGGCTCGGATGATATTTGGATAGGCCACAAAGTAGAATTGAGCATAGGAAGTTGCAGGTTTTCAGCTGGTATGTGTTGCCGGACCTGATCATGCAATTGCGAGGTTAGGTGTCGCAATTGCGAGCCTATCAGGCTTGGGAATTGTGAGGGTCACTTCGCAATTGCAAAGTATGCCTTGGCCAGCATTTCTCGTACTTGCGATCAAGCCTTCGCAAATGCAAAAATCCCAGGTATCCCCATATGTCGCAAACATGACATCCGATTCGTAAATGGGAGTACGCAATTATGAACATTGGTCGCAAATGTAAAGGTAATAGGTCCCTTAAGGGTTTGCAATTGTGAACCCTGGTCATAATTACGACATTTGCAACATGAAAAATCATAACTTAGCCGAAAATTCTCATTTTTCAAACCCTTTTCAAAACCTAAACATCTTTGAGCGATTTTTCAATGACAAGTACTATTCTAAATCAACTGTAAGTCATTCCTAACTCCTTTTCGTTAATCTTTAACATCTTTTCGCGTGATTTCAACTCAAAATCAAAGATGTTCATGGGGAAAATTGGGTATTTTGGGTAGAACTTAGGTTTTTTCAAATTTTGGGGATTTGGAACTCGATTTGAGGTCCGATTTCAAAATAAATTATATATTTGGGTTCATGGGTGAATGTGTAATCATGTTTTGGTTAAAACCTTGGATTTTGACCATGTGGGCCCGGGGTCTATTTTTGACTTTTTGAGGAAATCATTGGAAATCTTATTTTCATACATTAGAATTAATTCATTTAGCATTTATTGATATAATTAACTTGTGGATAGATATAAGCAAATTGATGTTGGAATCAAGAGGTAAAGTGGTAGTTGAGGCTTGAATTGTGTTCGTGGCGTCGAGGTAAGTGTTTGGTCTACTCTTAGTTTGAGGGATTAGGAGTTGTGTCCTATTTTCTATGTGTTAATTATTGAGTACAACGTATAGTGATGGTGACGTGTATCTATATGTTGGTGTCAAATATACCCATGAGTCTTATACTATGATTAATGTAACTCAATTTTGTATTGTTCATGCCTTATATGAGTATATCTATTGTTGAACAAGGCGTGTGGAAGTAATATTGGTATCTAAAAATTAAAGAGCGTTGGCACAAGTTGTAAAATGATTTGTGGAAGCATAATTTGTAATTGAACATTATAAAGAATTGGCTCAAATTTGGAATTGTGTTGTGAAGTAAATGTGAAAAAGAAAAGAGGATTATGATATCGTTTCCCTTGCCGTGCATGATTTTATGAGAGAGTGTTAAAGTATGAGGGGTGATGACATGTATGTTATTTGTGAGAGAGTGTTAATGCACGAAGGGTGATGTCGTGCCGCATGATGTACAATTATGTACTATTATATGAGTGATAATGCATGAATAGTCATTTCGTGCCATTAATATTTGAGGAAAAAGAAAGAAGGGTGAGGTCGTGCCAATTATATTAATTTTACGGTAAGGACGGGAGTTAAAACACCAATGGTGATGACGTGCACTTGTCTTTGATTTTCCTGATTTGTATTGATAATTGAGTTATGGTTTTCTTTATATTTAACTGCTTGTTTCCATTGCTATTTGTCGTTTCCCGCAGCATACTTCCCCCTTCCTAACCTTAATTATATAGGTTTTCCTTTACTTTTTACTATATATGATTTAACTGCACCTATATATTTAGTAGTCTTGTCCTAGCCTCATCACTACTTCGTCGAGGTTAGGCTACGCACGTACCAGCATATGAGGTCAGTTGTGCTGAGAATACACTTTGCACTGTGTGCAGATCCAGGTAGTAGAGCATATGATTCATAGGTTTGGATTGCTGCCTTCAAACCATTCGGAGATCGAGGTGGTCTTGCAGTCGTCCGTAGACCTTGCTTTCTCCTTTTATCCTTTCATCCATTTTCATTTATGTATTATAGAGACTGCGGTGTCTTTATTCTTCTGACCCTTACTTGTAGTATTCCTAGATGCTCTGTAAAATTGTGACACTAGTTATGGAAGTCTATGTTTAAGGAATTGTTTTAGCAATATTTAAATGGTTATATTTTTTTCTTCCACTTATGAAATTAATTTTTTATATAATGTCCATTCATAATTTGTTTAATGATTAAAATGGGGAAAAGGTAATTATTAAAAATGGTTAGCTCGCCTAGCTTTCAGTAGTAGGCGTCATCATGACTCCCGAGGGTGGGAAATCATGGTTGTCACAAATTAGAGGTTCAAGAATGATTTGACAACATCACTAGTTGTGGTGATGCTCATGGATTTTGGGCCAAATATAGTATACTGTGATGCTTTTTTGTTGGTCTTAGAGCAATGTTGATTTAGGAAGTTAAAGTGATTGATTATACGTCAAGGCAATTGATGTCTCATAAGAAGAATTATCGAGTTTATTATTTGGAGATGAAAGCTATTGTGCATGGACTTAAGATTTTGGAGGAGTTACTTATATATTGTGCCATGTGAGGTCTACACTGATAATCGGAGGCTTTAGTATTTGTTGAAGCAAAAGGTTTTGAATTTAAGGTAGTGGAGATGGATTGAGTTGCTTAAGGACTACGATATTACTATCTTGTAGCATACAAGTAAGACGAATGTTGTAGTAGATACCTTGAGTTGAAAGGTAGAGAGTATGGGAAATTAGGCATTTACTCCAGTCGAGGAGAGGCCTTTGGCTATGGATGTTCAGGCCTTGGCTAATAGATTTGTGAGATTGGATATTTCTGAGCCAAGTGGAGTTCTTTCTTGTATTTTTGCACAATTGTCCTTGTATGATCCTCCTTAAGGATCGCTAGTATGATGATCCATATTTGACGGTGCTTAATGATACAATGACACAAGGTAGTGTTAAAAGGTGGCTATTGGAGATGATGGCATTATGTAACTTCAGGGTCAAATTTGTGTTCCTCATGTTAATGGTTTGAGGGAGTTAATTATGGAGGAGGCTCACAGTTCAAGGCATTTTTTTCCTCTAGGTATTACAAAGATGTATTGTAATTTGAAGAAGCATTATTAGCAGCGAAGGATGAAGAAGGATATTGTTAGGCATGCTTTACAAGTTTTAAGTTGCCAACAAGTGAAGTATGAACATTACAAACCAAATGGTTTAACTCAGAGGCTAATTATACCGGAGTGAAAGTGGAAGCTCATTATTTTAGACTTTGTAGAAGCTTGACACTATTTGGGCCATTTGTTCATATATTGACTAATTCTGCGCATTTCATTCCAATGATGAGTTCTTACTCTTTAAATAAATTGGATTAGATCTACATTGGAGAAATTGTTTGTTTGCTTGGTGTGCATGATTATATCATTTCACACCGAGGTACTCAGTTCAGTTTTCACTTTTAGACAGCCGTTCAACGTGAGTTAGGTACACAGGTGTGCTTAGTACAACTTTATTCCCACAAACAGATGATCGATCTAAATGAACTTTTCATATCATTAAGAATATGTGGAGAGGTTGTATTATTGATTTCAGAGGCCATTAGGATCCCTTTTTTCCGTTGATTGAATTTTCATAGAGCAACAGCTACTAGTCCAACATTCAGATAGATTTGTATGAGGCATTGTTTGGTAGAAGTAGTCGTTCCCCTATTGGTTGATTTCAGCATGATGAGGATATGTTGTTCGGTGCTGATTTAGTTCATGATTCTTTGAAGATAGTGAAGTTAGTTCAGGACTCATTTGGTACAACTTAGTCTAGACAGAAGAGTTGTGCAGAGTAAAAGGTTCATGATGTGACATTTATGTAGGGTTAGAAGGTATTTGTGTAGATTTCACCCATGAAAGCGAAAGCCAACACTCCCGCCTGATCTACTCCTTTGTGAACGCGACCAGTGTTATGCACAACACTACGTGAACACAGAAAAACCCCAGCAAACATGAAGCAAAATGATCCCAAATCCCAAATTGCTCCATGCGATCGCGATGAACCTTCCGCGATCACGACAATCATTAAAGACACCAGAAACCAACAATTAACCGAATTTTTTCAAAATTACCCCGAATCATACCCGAGCCCCGGCGAACCAACAAGTCCATATACCTAACTAAAATTTATTCAAGGGCTAGAAACATCACAAATATTATTAAAATAAAGAATCGAATCTGAAAATCCTTGTCTTAACTCTTATACATTCAAACTTCTCCGAATGTATCCAAATCATACTTAAACATTCCAGATAAAAAATAAAATTTGCACATATTTTAATCGTCTAGATAAACTATAAGTAAAATAAAAGAGTGATATATAGAAGAGTGAGAAAATGAATAGGAAGCATAAAAAGATAAGCAAAACCTGAAAGAGATAATCACAGAGGTGCTAATCAACATCTTTCTAGTCGATTGATCTCGTCGCTCAGCACAAGTACGTATTGTTTCAGTAGGCCTGCCATCTTAAATAATTTCAAAAAGAGAAATTTTTATAACACACCATCTTTTAATGGTAATTAGCTAGCTATCTATAACATTTGCTATATTACGGATGATAGATATATCTTTTGTTTTTATAAGAAGAATTAGATGTATTTAAGCTACTGTATTCATGAATACAGTAGCAAAAGTATGCATAAATCAGGGAAGTCTAACCAATTATTTATTGTATCCGAGTGTCTTCGACTATATTCATGGGGTGAAACATGGGATTATAACTGGACAAATTATTGTATTCGACCATATTCACGATGTAAAACATGAGTTACATTATTTTTAAACGGAAAGTGAATCAATTAACATAATAGAATCCCAATATAACTCAACAAACTCAATTATAACATATATATTTTGTATTTCCAGTTATAAAAAAGATTCGCAACCGAAAAAATACAAAAAAACATAGCAATCTTTAAATAAATCATATAATACATCTGAATACATAAATTATATTAATTTAACAAATATATGAATATATCCATGACATATATCGTGACAGTGTATACAATGAAATACATAGAATACAGCATGATGTATTGAAATACAATTAAAAAGATAATGAAAACAATAAAATACATGGAATATATCGAGATACATTGAATTACAATAAAATAAAAAAAATGAATACAATAAAATACATAAAAATAAAATATTAGACAATGAAAATACATTAAAATATAGCATGATACATTGACAGAGTAAACGACAAAAAATTGTTGTGTTAACTTAGTTAAGAAGAAAAGATGACTGATTGGGAAAATCCATTTACAGTTAAAAACTCCACCCACCAATCTCCAAAAATAAATGACAAAATGCTGTCGTTTTAACCTTCTCCAATCACTGTTATAGTGGTGAACGGTTATGTGCAATTGTCAACTCGGTTGTTGAATAAACCCATTGAACAAAGCTGAATTTAAAAGCTGAATTTTTCAATTGTCTGGTGGAAGCAATAATCTTGAATAGCATATCCTAACTAATTAGCCATTTATAGACACCCTTTGCTATATTACATGTTACAGGTACCCTTTTATGTTTTTATACAATGTATTTTATGTATTTAAGTTATTGTATTTATTAATACAAACAGAAATATAGGCGTAAAATCTAGAATTCCAATTAGTTTGACATGTATTTTGCTGTATTCAAGCGACATTAACATTAAATACAGTAATGTATATACGCTAAAAATGAAAGAAAATAAAATCACATGATATTCTCCTAATTTAACTCAATGAACTAAAACAATCCCTCATTAATCTCTATTTGAAATATACATAATAAAGTTTATAGCTGAATAAAGAAAAATACATATGAATAATACAGTTGAATACAACAAAATAAATCTTAATTCATCTGAATAAAACACTTGAATACAACAAAATTACAATTGAATACAGCTGAATAAACTCTTGAATGCAACAAAATACAACTAACTTCTGCTGAATAAAATAGTTGAATATAACTTAATATAGTTGAATATAGTCGTATAAAACACTTGAATACAACTAACTACGGTTGAATAAAATAGTTAAATACAACTGATTCAACCTGAATAAAAGTGAATACAACTGAAGAATACATTCGAATACAATTGTATACAAATAGGCGATTTGGGCGATATAAAGAGAGAAATAGCCCTATGGCAAGCAAAAACGACCCTCCCCTACCCCTCCGTCAGTCTTCTTCTCCAAGGTGTCAATAGCCATTTGACCTTGAGAACATTCAACCATAAGAGAACAAACCAACTCAAGGCGATTTGGTGATGGAAAGTTGTGTGCTTGTAAGCCGATAAGCGAGCAAGATTTAACTTCTTTTATTGCTGATTGTGTACTGAAAGAGGATAAAATCAATCAAGTTTTGCCTATTGGAGGACGTGGGAAGGCGTTGACGCCATTAGAGCAAGCAGAAATTTTGTTTAAACTTGTGGGGAAAGAACCAAACTATCTTAAGGTTCCCATTAAAATAATGGACTTTGCGATTGGGTTGCTTGACTTGTAAAAATATTTCCATCGTTGGAAGATGCAACCGAGTTTGGGAAGATTGGCAGGGATTGGGAGGTATTATGCAATAGAGATTGTGGTTGTATGCAAACAGAGTGATGTAGTATTGAGAATTGCATATACGCGGTAATTATGTAAGAAAATACGAAACGGGAGAGAGAAAAAATAATAGTTAGCATATATGGTGCCTTAATTGTAGGTTGTAACTATATTTAGATTCTTTGCTATAAAGAATAAAGTGTATTATATTATGTACTATTTTAAAATAGTATTTATTATTGATAAATAGAGTATTAAAATTTTCTATAGGGGTAAAAATTACTTTAATTAATTATTAGTCTTTAGAAAGACTGTAAACGCTGATAATTGACAAAATTGTTGTCCATTTGTATATTAGCCAGCTGCCAGGCCGTGTAGTTGCATATGAAAGGGGAAGGTACCACGTGAGAATAACAACGATGTTATTGTCGTTAAGTGTGAAAGAGATCAGAACGTGCTAATTAAAGTACTGCTTTCACACTTCCAAGTCCACTTTCTTTTATTGCCTTGTATCCTCAAAACACTATTCTCCATTACGTTTATTTTAAGTACACATTCAAAATTCCACACTTCTGGTCTTTGGAACAAATTGAGCTGTAAGCAACCGCTGGCCATTTTAAGAACTGTAGATTCACAACCAATTTTAAGAATCTGAGTCTGTAAAGAACTTGATATGTTTACACCCAAGCATTTCTTTAAAGTTTAAAATTCTTAGTCTTTCTTAGGGAATAGAAAGATTGAAAAAAAGTAGAAAGAAAAATTTATTTTATGATTGAAAACAACTTTTACTGTGTCCATTTCTTCCGACTTTAAAAATCCGAGTCTTTCTATAGGAAACATGACTATTAAATGAAGTAGAAAGAGAAATTATTTTAAAATTGAAAACAATTTGTCTATTAAGCACATGTTAGGTATACACCTATGTCCATTTATTCCATTTTTTAAATTCTAAGTCTTTCTTTATGTTTAAAATAATTTTTCAACTAAAATGTCGGGCTTGTCCCATGCTGACCCTCGTAATGTCAACTATATCGTGAGGTATACGTGTTATTTAAATATTGAAATTATTATATTGTAAAGAATTTGTCCACTAACAAACTACATACACGTTTTAGATCCCATCTAATTGATTGTGCAGCGCAGTTTCAAAGACATCTCTCAAGTCTTTTGTAATAATACGAATAAAGGAACACTAAAAATGCAAAGACATAAATAATGCATCGTTCGATTCATTTAACATTTTATTATTAATCATACTTATCAGTCACTATTTGTTAATTACTTAATTAATACTCATTGTGGTACACTTTATAAACATAATTAACTAGTATTCATGCCATTCCTCAACACCTTTGTAAAAGATTTCGTTAGAAGACATATTAGTGTACTTTTGCTGTTAGCAAGAACACTTCAAGTGTGAATTTTGGTCAGAAAAAGTAAGGGATTTTCACTACGCAGGGCACTAATTAAGAATTATTTTAATAATTAATATTACTTTGGTTTATTTAATAATAGCAGATTTAATAAGAATTATAACAGAAGATGCTTACGTGACGAGGTCTAGCAGATCACTTTTATTTCTTATCAATTTATCCCCATTCTCTTTCATGATTACTCTACGGCTATTAATATTTGGATTTATTAACATAAACAATTCTATCTAACTAAAATAAAATGCACAAATAAACACAAGTGAAAATACATTATTTCTAATTAACTATGCAATAACAAGAACTATTGTAATATATATTGATAATATTACATGATTTGTACTTGATATAATATATTTTATAATGTATAGGTAAAATCAGTTCGTATTAAATATTTGAGTGATAGAAGGACATGCCGAACCGGGGACAAACAAAAGAGGAACTTAGTGAAAACTATGACCGTGAACAACAACTTTAGTTGTCACTGGGCAGACCCCGCATGGAACATTGTTAATGAGGGTAAACAAATATTTTGTTAAACACAATCCGGTACAAAGAATTGTGGCACTCATATATAGCATGCCGTTATATGTCGTCCCCATTATTGTCATTTAAGAAGGGGCTTGATCCTACAGTCTTGTTCCCTAGGAATAGCTAAAAATAATAATTCAATACCCATTGTAAGGCACACAATTTCTGACAAACTTATGGTACACATTATTCCAAGCTTAATATTACTTTATTTTCTGTAACAATATTCTTATCATTACATTCGGAACCCTTGCTCCCGAAACCAAGTTATCTGCTATTTTTTCTCAATTTCAATGCTACGTCTTGTATTATATTTAAGTTATTTCTCATTTTGGAATCAAATCGATTTACTTGTCTATATCATGCTATAAATTTAATTGTACAATTTTACAGATAAAAAGTATTGGTGTAAGTAAAGGTTAGTTTTGAAAATTGACAAAGTAACTCAGGATGAACCAGGTCCATAACTCAGGTGTACAGAAACGGGCAGATTCGAGCGAGTGGGTTGCACGTGAATGAGATAAGCTTAACTTGGTGTATTTAATATATCCTGATAGAAAAGGTTACATAATTATAAGGTGAAGGAGTTCTTAATCAAAGAGAGCACAATATAAGATAGACAATGAGTTAGAAGTTGAAAGCAACTAGAACCTTTCCACAAAGGAAGAGTTGCATCAAAACTCTAGTTATTTCTTCACATATTAACTCTATAAATTGCAGGATGTTCCCTCATTAGAGAGTTGCACAAAAATGCAGAAGTTAAACGTGATTTGCGAGAGGCTTTTTGCAAGTATTTTGTGTGTGATTCAAGTGTGCAAACCTGAAGCTACATGAACCAGATTGAAGAACCAGCTCCATACAGAGTTTTATGTGTCTTTCTTTATTTC